>VZTJ01002240.1:198490-246490 GCA_013397795.1 Orthonyx spaldingii | reverse complement strand
ACCAGGACCCCAGGTCCCTTTCTGTGGCACTGCTCTCCAGCCTCTCGTTCCCCAGCCTATACATACAACCAGGATTGCCCCATCCCAGGTGCAGAATCCGGAACTTGCCTTTGTCGAACTTCATACAGTTGTTGATTGCCCATCTCTATAATTTATCAAGATCTTTCTGCGGGGTCTCTCTGTCCTGGAGGGAGTTGACATCTCCTCCCAATTTGGTGTTGTTTTGTTGTTCCACTTCTCTGAATTACATAAAACAAAACAACAGGCAGGAATAGACAGTGTAAGGAGATGGAAATAATTAGTATCAAGATATTCAAATGCAAATAATGCTTTTTTTCCTCATAATTACTGTTTATCTCCATATCACAAAACCCTTTTATAAAAAGATAAGTGTTGTAGCCCACCTGGACAGATGGAGAAACTGAGGTAAAGTGGCTTCACCACACAGTTCAGAGAGCAGAGGCAGATTATCAGTCTGATTTTCTGCAGTTCATCCCAAGAGCCTGCCAAACTGTTAATTTTCTGGTTTATGAAGCTAATAGGAATGCAATTGTTTCTGTTTGTGGTTCAGAAATGATGCCTGTTAAATCTCAGTCTACACTCCTGACATCCTATCCTGACTTATTTTTTGGTTGTTGTTTTGTTTTTTTTTTTAAGGTGCAGTCAAATGAACCAGATGCAATTTATGACATTTTTGAAAAAGAAAAGCTGCCCAGACTGCCATTTTCCATCAGTGAGAATGGGGATATTTATGTGACCGAACCATTGGACAGGGAAGAAAAGGATACCGTAAGTAAATGCATAAAACTTCACTGATGGCAGAGTTCATAGCAGAAAGGTAATTACTGGTGTGGGAGTAAATATGAGAAAGCTCAATAGAAAGGAAGGGGGACAGGGAAGGGGAGAATAAATAAAAGCTTTGTTTCTTTTCACTTCTGTTTGGAAATGATGTGATATATGTGAAAGTTCATCCACCTACTATATTGTAAACGGCCTTCAGGTTCTTACCCTACAGTGGGCCTGGCAGTAGCAATCACTGCCCACAGCACATGTACAATGTACAACATGGACCAGCAGTGGCAGGGTTGTAGGTGCACGAGCAAGAGGTGGGAATTGTTGAGTGCAGGAGATCTGGATGTTTCAGATCTACTTCAGACCTGGAGGAACCTCAGGTGTCTCTACACACCAGAAGCAGAGTTTAACTTGCAGTTGCAACTGTGATGTTATCTTGAAGCTACCCGTCTAGGGGTCCTTTAGACAGAAAATCCTGTGTTTCCTTTTGTTCTTGGAGGAAATTTGAGCACAGTATAGGTCAGAGATCAGATATGCTGGATAAATTCTGTCTCCATATGTGACAGATGAATTTGCAAAATGGCAAAAATGAGATATTCCTGCTTGACCTGAATTTTTGCAAGAGTAAGGTTACAGTGGAGTGAAATACAAAGGAATTTTAAAATCTTTTGAGAACTCAGGCCTCAGAAACTAAGGGGTGATGGAAGAGTTTTGATTTAAATAGAGTGAAAATACTGAACAAGCTCATGAGAGGATATTTCATATTCCCATAGTTACATACTTAAATGCAAGATATTGTCACAATGGACATTCAAACCATCTAATCATTATATTCTTGTTGCAGTATACATTCTTCGTGGTCTCAAAAGATAACAAGGGAGAACTAGTGGACAAGCCTTTGCAAATTCACATTATTGTGGATGACATCAATGATAATCCCCCTGTGTGCCAGCAGAACGTCACCATAATTGAAGTTCAAGAAAATGAGATTGGAGGTAAGAAAAGAGCTTCTGTTAATTTATACACCTCATTGTAGTCCTGTTGTTGTTTCCAACTGTGTGTGAATGAAGCTAGAAATTTCAATCCCAGAGTAAATCATGGCTGTCCTAGAGAAATGTTTTCCTGTGCAGATAGCTCTCCTGCTTTCCCTTCAATAATTCATGTGAAAAGGACTTCAATGACCTGAGAAGGACAGACACAAGATACCTACTTTAAAAATGCTGTTTCATTTAAAACATAAAACTGCATTTTCCCACAACCACAGTTTTGGATAACTGCTTAGACTGTGTAAAGAAAAACACCCCTTTTATTACCAATACAATAAATACTGTTCTAAAAGTGGTATGAGCCCATTTTCCCTCATCCAGCTGCTCCTCCATCATAATGTCTTTGACTTCAATGGACCATCACCAAAATCTGTCAAAAGTCTTGACATCAGTTATTTGGTTTCAGGACAGAAGTGTTTGCTGTTACAGTCTTTTGGACTGCCCTGACCCCAAAACAGTAGGTTGGGATGCTAAACGAAAAACTCCCAGAAGTGAAATGATTGTGTCCATTGCAGTGTTTTCTGTGCAGCTTTATTTTTATTGACCCTCTACTTTTTGCACTGGTATCAGTGTTGTCCCTGTGTACTTCCACGGACAAACACGACCACTGCATAATCTGTCTGTCTCCGATCTCTACTGTGCTACAGGAAGTAATATTGGCACCGTATTTGCTACGGACATGGATAAGGAGGACACCCTTAACTCTCGCCTACGATTCAGAATCCAAAGTCAAGAACCTGAAGTTCCCTTAAAGAATCTCTTCTATATTCAGCAAGACACTGGGAATTTGCACTTAACTGGCCGTTCCTTAAGCAAGAGTGTTTCACCCAAGTATTTCTTGAAGGTCCTGGTGTCAGATCCAGGTATGTAATGCCTGCTGTTATACATTGGAATAACTCTGTTCACACTGGCATCACTGGTGTTCAGTGTCCAAGGGATGTGAGGAGACAAAGGAGGATTTGCTGAACAGGCAGTAGCACTGAGAGCTGTCTTGCTCTGGCAGGGTACTTGCCCTGTTCTTGAAATGCAGGGATATTAATCATGATTCATAATGCAAGCATGGAAGGAAACCAGCTCTAGGACAGAGTGTGGCTAAACTGGGAAGCTTGTTAACAAGTACTTCAGTAAGAGATTTCCTTCCACAGGGAGAAATTAATGAAGAGATCATGATTGTGGTTTTCCCCCAAGATCTTTCAAAGGGACTTAACCGAAAAAAAATCAATAAATTAAAGACAGCTGCTCAGACAGTCCAGATAATATTTTTAAACATTAAGAGAAAATTAAGCTGAAATTAAACTTCAAAAATGATCTCGTCCCTTATGTAAATTTCCAGGAGTCCTTTGTGATTCACTGAATGGAAAGGAAATCAAACTCTGTAACGAAGCTTAAAGCTTTGTACTGGAGTCCCTACAGTCAGGCAAAGCTTATGCATGAAGGCATTGGCATTCAAAGAAAGCAGTGTGACATGTCTGTAAATGAAATAGCATCATTCAGGGAGATGATGGAAAAGCTTGCAGAGGGAGAAGCTGGTGATTTCTTTTGGATGCTTATTTGAAGCCCATCTAAGTAATGTCGTTTAGAATTTTCCTTAACTTTCATCTCATGAAGTATGTTTGTAAAACACTAAAATCCATCTATATATGGATAGCACATGAACAGATACATTATGCTCTTAAAATCACAACCCACCATTGCTATGGGTGCCCCTGCTCAGGTAGTGATTAGATTTACATGGATCTGAAGTTTAAGTCTGGCTGTAACAAAACTGAGTTGTGCTGCCTGATGACCTGCCAAGAGGGCAAGGTAGCATAACAACCCAGGGCTTACTTGTTGACCTGGAAAAGTGATACTGAGATGGCTAACACATATTCATCATCATCCTAGTAAATGGATATGAATTGAAAAAGTGAGGGAAATGAAATAGGGTAGGACAGTGCTGAAGAAATTGGGAAGATCGATGGTGAGACAGAGAGTGAGGCTGTCACTGACTAAGAGATATCTGAGATAAGTGCTACTCTCAACTTAGTGCTTAGATTGAGCAATCTGGCAGTGCTCACTTTTGCTCACAGTGAACCCTTCTGGAGGAAAGTTATTTTCGGCAGAAGGGCTGGTGTGACGTTGTTTGTCTCTTTCCATGCAGCATTCCAAACAATCTGTGATGTGGAAGTACATGTCATCGACATCAATGATCAAATTCCCATCTTTGAAAAATCAGATGTGAGTGTTTTTAACACCATTTTGGGTGTTCCAATAACTTTTAACAAGTGTTTGAGCATACCATCAATGTCCATAGAATGTCAATGGGAAACTAGCCATTTACAGAACAAGTAACAGAGCAACTACTAGTGACAATAAAGGCAAAATACTGCTGCAAGTCTGCATATAAGTTCTATCTAGACCTACTGTGAGCAATGGGACAGACTCATAGCTAATTATGAAATTTAAGGTGATTTGCTCAGTGCAAAACTATGTGTACAGAAAGAAAATATTCTATTAAACAGTTTATTCCAGAAATGCAAGTTCTGAAGGGAAAAGGCTTTAAAATTAATCAAACAGGTAAATGGAAAAAAGCTGGCATCTCCCAAGTACCTTTCCAAACACAGCACTAATGTACCCAGACCAGCTAGAAGGTGAATGGGAATCAAAAACCCTTTTTAGTTTGACCCAAAACAGTGGTCCAGTGATCCATGCCCAAACACATATCTGGTTCCAGGATGGGTGTCAGGCTCTTGCCTTTTCCTCTGGTAGAGGTGCTGGCATCTGGCAGAGACCTGCAGACATTTTGTGACTTCAGCCTGATGGCCGAAGCCTTCTGGCAGACCCTGGAGTGGCTGAAGTACCTACACAGAGGTGTCCCAGCTCCCACCATTCCTGCAGGCCATGTAGATGGTGGGCTCAGGGGAGCTGTCTGGCCCATCAGGCATAGGCGTCCTTTTGGGGAAGCTGTGTTGGTTTTTGAGCTTTGCTGACTGCAAAGTAACAAAACTGAGGGTACCTCTAAACAGGCATATGCCCAGCTCTCTGTTGATGGCAATGGCAGCACAGTCACATGCAGACAAGATGGCTGCACAGCAGGTTTGACACCATCTCACCTCAAGGTCTCAGTCCAGGAGTCTCAAGGTGAGGCTGCTAGGTGAGGGCACGCTTCAAAGAGTCAGCAGAGCTGAGATGACAATGTGGCAACAGCCTATGGGGCGTGAAGCAACCAAATATTTAACAATGAGTGGCCAGGATGCTCCCAGGGTACAGAGGAGCTGTACTATCCCTGCTGCTTGATCATGGGCTGGTTTTGACCGAGGAGGTAAAGATTTGGGACTGGTGCTGTACTAGTGGCACTGACAGATCCCATCACCTATGATAAATGTGTGGCTAAAAATCTTCACTCCCCCATGTGCCTGCTGTGGGTTAAAATACATCCATATATGTGGATTGCAAGATGTGGTTGTGCTGAAGTTTTTATCCCCAAATGGTGCTTGGTATGTCTTGTTTCAATGGCATCTCTCTCTCTTCAGTATCAGAATGTGACTGTGGCAGAAAATATCCCAATAGGAACAGTGATATTGGAAATTCAAGCTACTGATGGAGATGAGCCAGCCACAGGGAGCTCCTTCATCACTTACCAAGTGAAGGAAGGAGATCCAAACAACACGTTCATCATAGAGACAGACTCTGAAACAAACCGAGGGTTCGTCAGGATTAACAAGGTGAATGGATGGATTTTATTCTTCTCCTTTAGCGTCACTTATTTGTCATACACAGTAACTGCCCTGGTAATGATTTGTGGGGAGGGGTGTTGGCTGGCGATGGGGTGGGGACACCCTAAGCATGCTGCAGACTGCAGAAGGCTTACTTTTGGACTCAGGCTCTGTGCCTGTGCAGTGCTCACATGCACCTACCCTCCTGCCTTTGCTGTGCCCTCACCACCCACCACCAGCAGCAGCTCACTCCACTGGCTCTGCTGCTGGCTACTTCTCCAGCAGAGCAGGTTCTGGCCAATGAAGTAGGTCTTTATGTACCATAAAGACCAAAAAAAAATGACATTATTTGAGTGATTTTGCAGCAGCATTTCTGGACAAGAGGAAGCCAGCTAATGCTTCTGTGGGCTGTGGTGGTAGTGGTGGGCTGTGATGGGGCAGATTCTCCTTCCTGCAGTTGCTCTGACCATTAGTGGCCTTTGCAAAGTGAGGTGCAAATGCAGCCAGCAGGTCTCAATGTCAGCATGGAGACGCAGTTTGTTCCTGCTGAGGGAAACTTGAACTGTGACAAAGCCAAGGTCAGCGTGTGCTGCACTAGGTGATACAGCCCATATGCTGAATGCTGGAGACAGGAATATAAAGAATACTTTTTGGACCATCTTCAGGATCAGCCTCAGCCTCATTTTTTTCCCAAGGAGGCAATTGTGAGAAACTCTGTGGTGTAACAACCCTCGCATGACTTTTGGCACCCGAAGGTCATTTGAGGCCTTCTCATACAGAGCTATAAATACTATTTCTGTAAACAGGATATTGTTATTAAACTTAGTCAGGCAGGTGGCAACATTATTAGAAAATGCAGTTGCTAAGGAGGCCTCTAAACAGGCATATGGTTTCATTTAAATTGACCATTCCCAGCGTCATTTTCTCCTGACAGCTCTCCCTTATTTTGCTTGTATCTGAGATGCAATCTCCTCCTTGAGAAGGGGGGGACTTTGTGGTTTCTCAGTGGAGCTCCCCACAGCAGCAGGGCCATTGCTTCAAGAACCTTTTTCTTTCTAATTCATCCAGGCTCTTGATTTTGAAACAATGCCTATGTACAACCTGGTGATCAGCGCCACAAACCCTGAACCACTGGTGCCAAATGTGCAGTACAACTCAAGCTCTCTTACCTCGTTTAAAGTTTTTGTAACAAATGTGGACGAGCCACCTGTTTTCCTGAAGCCAGTTTACAAAACAGAAATGTCTGAAAACATTCCTGTCAATACCCTGGTCATGACGGTGGAGGCCTATGATCCTGAAGGGGATTCTGTACGGTAAAAAAGAGTGACTGTGATTAATTAATTGAATTTAGGGTTTCAAAAATTGTTCTAAAGGAGGTGCAAGGAAAATATGCCCAATACTTGGCTTGTGGGAAAATACTTTTTTTACAGAAGTCTTATCTCCTAGTAGAAGGTGGAGGTGGGGTGGGGTGGTGGCCAGCGATGCACCTGCAGCAGACTGCTGGGCAGTGCTTTTCTGACCAGATTTCTCTCTGTGCTGTGACAAACATCAGCCTCGAAACAGGAAACCAAGAGGGAAGCAGACTAATTTATATTTCAAGGAAAAAGTAGAGCTGGTCTGAGAATAACAAGGTTTTCATATCCATAATGCCTTTAACAAAAAAAATGAAGCATATACTGTGTACCCCTGAACCAGCAGCAGAGTAGCTGCTTTTTGTGTCACTCAGGAAATCATACATGGCTTTTTCCGCACCAAAATACACAAGTCTACAATTGAAAATTAATTAATTTTCTTTACTAGCTGTCAGAGATGACACACCTCTTTCTATTATGGTTGCAAAGCTCTGTGCAAGACAACTTCGTGCTGTGTTGCATGGTGTAAATGTACCTTACACAGTAGAGTCAGATAGAAGAATTATTTGTGACTTTTGCTGTACAATTCCCAACTGGAATGCTGAACAGGTCAACTCAAAACAAACAGTTCTTGAAATGTAACTAAAATTCAGCAAAACACCAAGTGGTTAATGGAGTTGCACAATATGACTTTTATGCCTCCCGTGGATTTTATTCCCAGAGATTTCTCATCTGGCTTTCTACTTTTCCTTAACTTTTGGGAACTTATCATGTTTGGCCTTCTGTCAAACTAGTTTGAAAGTGAGCCACATAGTCCAGAAGCTCTGGGGGATGATGACAGAGACAGATGACAGGAATTCAGATATACATAAACCACATTTCTTGCTAAAAATAGGTTAAAAGGCATAAAATAAAAAGTATAAAAAGTAGAAGATGTACAAGCATGCTGTTTCTACTGTTAAGGGTACTGAAAGAACAAAAACATTGAATGAGAAGGTCAGGTCACTTCTGCTCAAGCAAATGCTTGTGCTTTAACTGGGTCATATGTTCATGGTTAAAATTGTATAAGTAAATACCCAGAGACCTTGGTGATTTTTAAAACAATTATATAAATGCAATTATGTGGTGATGCTTAAAGCACTCTCTGTTCCAAGGCTGCCCCAATGGTAGTTACAGGCTGCTCCAAACTGGCAGAAAATTTTACCATAGCTCACCTTGGGGTCCTGGCCCCTTTTTGATCCATGATAGGGTGCCTGACTGCACTGGTCCCTCTGTCCCCTGGCCTTTGGCTTATACCCCCATCAAAACCAAGATGTGAGAGATGTGATGGCGTTAGATGGACATGGGGTTTGGACAAATCACACTTCTGGACTAAAAGCTCAGCAACATCCCAGGTTCCCCATTTGGAAGGAAAGTGGAGTTGCAAGCACACAGGCTGGAGTAGTGGTGGCATTTCTGTAGTTCTGCTGTAGTTCATTCTTATTCTGAATTATTTTGTCCTCTCTTCCTCTGCCTGTCTCTCCTGGTTGTCTGTAATACTGTGACTCTTCCAAGAACCCTCTCTTTTGAGTATAACTGTAATCAAACTGCTTGCAAAAGAAATATTTGCTTTGTCAGAATTTTTTCTTGATTTGGAATAGTAGATGTGATTTTTGTTTTTCCCTATTTCTTTCCAAAGATACTCCTTAGAAGGTGATGTGAGAAAATGGCTGAGGATTGATTCAGCCACTGGGCAGGTATACACTGCTTCCGTTTTGGATCGAGAACAAGAAGAAATGTACTCAATAGAGGTTGTTGTATCTGAGCTAAGTAAGTGATGAAACAACTAAATATACACACAGAAGAATCCCCTGTCCTTACTCTTTTGTGAGGAATTATCATACCTACCATGACTAAACCCATGAAAAGTACTGGAATGTGTAATCTCAGATATATATCCTGTGATGTATCCTTAGAAGTATATATTTCTTAAGATGTTAAATTTCTTGAAGAAACCTTGATGCTGTAGATAACAAGGATTAAAATAGCTTTCATGAAGTTGGCTATGGTCTTATATTTGCTTGAGCCACATGACATATAGAGAAGATAAGAATTTCTTCACTGTTTTCAGTATTAATATTTTCTGCCACTTTTTTCTCTATAGCTATGAAGATTTTAGTCTTTCTCTTAGGTATGGTTAGGTTTCCTGTAAACATACCTAGAGAGTAATTTGTAACCTTGTACAGAATTTCATTTTATTATAATTAAAACTTATACTCCATCAAGTCTGAAATATATTAAGACTTCTAGTTCCAGCCATTAGAATATTTCAGTTTTGCCTTGCATTTTCTGTATATAGAAGAAGGGTGGGAAACTCGAGGCATTTCATGCTTAAGAGTGCTCCAAAGAGCACTGGTCACTTTGGATGTGACTGCTTGCCAGACATGATGGATGTGACAGATTACTGGATATGATTGTCCATCTGCCTCCTTTCCCTTGCTGGTGTTCTGTAGTTAGCAAGAGCTGGTGGTAAAAAAACCATGCTTGTTAAAAAGTAGTGGCAACTACCACAAATCCCTCAGGACCTCCTGAGACCTTGTCTCTGCAACCTTCAGACAGAATACCACCTCCCACTGCCTACCTGATGGTGTATCTCCACAGTAGCTGCAAATGCAACAGCCCAGAGTGTAAATCCAAGATATGCATGTAACTTTGCATTCTGTTAAACTCGCCAGGTAACGCAGCTCAGAAATCCAAAGTGCCCTTGATTCTACGCTTACGTGATGTGAATGACAACCATCCACAATTAGCTATGGATTATCCTGCTTTCTTCTGCTACCCAGTCCGTGGAGGAGAGAAAACTCTCATTCAAGCGACTGATGCTGATGAACAGCAGTTTTATTCAACATTTACTTTTTCCCTTGCGGATGATATGAATACAAGAAATAATTGGGAAATCTCAAAATTCAATGGTAAGCTAATACAGCCATTCTTACAACGATATGGGACTCACTTGGCAGGCTGGTAAATATGAAAAACTACAGAATTCCTTTTCACTCTTATTATTGCATATCCAGTGTTCCATGTAGAAAAAAATTAGGTTGTTGAGAACACCAAAGTCATTAATTATTTTTTGCAAGAGATGAAATCTAGTATGTTGCAAGCTATAATTTAATGAGTATTTTTGAGAGAAGAAACATGTAATAATGAAATGTATGTGTGTTTAATGAACACAAATCACTGCTGAAAAAGAAATAGAGCATTTCTGACATTTCATGTGCAAAAGGAAGTTCTGCCTCACAAACTGAATGGGGCTCTTTGAAGGGGACAGTAAGCACATGAATAAGTGTTTGGCTGATAGAGCCTGTCTGAATTAATAAAATATGTTTGATGAACTGTCCCACTAGAGAAAGCTGGGTTGCCACAAATTTAAAGTTATGTAAGAATAAATAATAATTTAAAAATCAGAACTTGGAGTAAACAGTCAGCTCTTGCGGTGATGGGAGTTAATGTGTGGTTTTCCAAAGGTTTTTTGCTGGGATCTGCATAACTCAATACATCTGGGTGTGAAATGAGAAGACAAAATTTACTCATTATACAAAGTTATTTGAATAGGAACCAAGTGTGAAAAATTTCAGAACCTTCTTCCAGGACTGAGTTGATTGAACAATAAACTTGGCAGGTGCTAGTGAACCCTGGACTCCCAAATTCACTTTTGAAATCATGGGTGCTGAGCTGGCCATTATGAGTCAGGAAGGAGATATGTAAGCAACTCCATGGAAATATGAGATCAATTTATCAGCAGTGTTGAGAAAAGCAAATCAAATATTGAGAATTACCAAAAACAACCAGAGAAGAAATCTGAGGACATCATTATGCCACTGCATAAATCCATAATTTGTTCAAATTTTGAACTCCAGTCTCTCTATGTCCATAAAAATGCAGTGTAACTGGAAACAGGTTTAGATAGGCTGACAAGGATAATCAGAGTTGTAGAGGGGCCTGATATAAGAAAGTGTGTGGGAGCAGCACAGTAAGCTACTGCTTTTTATCTTGGAAGACAGTAGGGGAAAAATACAATACAGAGATATAAAATTATAAATGCTATGGTCAGGGTGGCATAGGGTTCATCCTTTGCTCTCTCTTCCAGTACACAAACCTGGGACCATCAAGTGAAGTTTGTGGAGTTATTTCCAGTGCAGATAGAATGAGGAGGTAGTTGAATTGGGAACTTGCTGTCATAGGATGTTGTGCGTGAAATGCACAATATGCAGAAATTTTCTACAAGTTCAAAGCAAGAAATTACATTTTGCTTAAGAAGTCACTGAGTTGAAAATGTTTAAAGGGTGAGAGGGCATTAGGAGAAAATAAAACACATGCTTGCTTTTTCATTGTAATCTTCATTTATGCTGGAGACAAGATACTTACAGAAATTTGATCTGATCCTAATGGCTATTACTACCTTTTCCAGTTTTTAAAGAGTCTTAGATGTGACAGTGTAAGTTCACTAAAAGGATGGTCTGTCCTACAACATTTCCTTGTGAATCATTTAAGCTGGTTATGGCCTCTATGAGTATAGGGAATTATTCCTGGTCTAGATGTGATGCTATCACTGTAGCAGTGCTGAAGATCAGATTTGGCCTGGTGTAGAAATTAGGAAGGAAATTCTATAGTCATGTTATGCTGCAGGCCAGACAAGGCTTCTAGATATTCCCTTTTTACTTAATGTCTGCAAATCAATGAGATCTTGGAAGGCATAGAGGAAAACAGGAACTACTATCATGGGCAAAGCAGCCTTAAAAAAAGAATATTTGCAGCTGGTGTGAATGTTAAACTAAATTTCTTTCTTGTGCTAACGTGAATGTCCCATTTCCTATTTACAGCTACTCATGCTTACCTGTCCCCGAAACATGGTAACTTTGAAGAGAAGGAGTATAATGTTCCTATAATACTTAATGACAATGGAGAACCAGCTTTGAACAACCAAGTGAATCTTAAAGGTATTCTATGCACAGAACTACTAGTTTCAAGACAGCAGTTACATTTATAAGTAACCCAATGTGAGTACTAAACTTCTCATTAACCTCATGGCACTTCCTTTTGCAGTAAGCATCTGCAAGTGTTCCAGTGAAAAGTCATGTTTTATCGAATTAGACCGTGAGCACTCTCGGCCAACCGTTGGGCAGGCAGTTGGGATTCTAATTGGGGTCCTGCTCGTCATTGGTAAGTCACTTCTTCTTGGTGATTTGAAGCCAGGTCTCTGAGATATGATGGCACTGCTGCATTTCTGACACTAATTCACATATTGGGTGAAGATTTGTCCTGCATGTTGCAGAATGAGTGAAAGAGGGAAGATCCCATGATTGTGTATTATGATGGCTGCAAACTTTTAAGTTTTTGGTCATAAGGAAAACATCCAATGACACAACAACCAGCTAGGACAGAAGAAACTGCTGAAATCATAGCATATGGTCACTTCATTGCTACTTACTGCCCTTCGCCTGTCAGGGAGGGGATTTGAGCTTTGTCTTGGGCATCCAAATTATAGTGAAAATAGTGAAGCTTCCTACTCACAATATCTGTACCTATAGCCTATAGGTATCATTTTATTCACCTATTGCAGCTTTGTAGGTTTACATTATTCATATTCATTCTAACACTGATAAAGAGGAAATAAATTTATATACAGTGTAACAAGCTCATAACGATTTTAAAAGATCCAACTATACCTAATACATATATATAAAAAAGGGGCTACATCTCAAGACAAACATGACAAATCACTGCTCAGAGGGAGCAGGGCTAAAATAGGAATTTTGCCATCTGGTCAGATCCTAGAGAAAAAGTTCTCCTTTCAGGAAAGGCCTCTGAGCCCCAAGGCATCTGATCCTGTCCAACAGTGCCTCAGGTCCATGCTCTTGCTCCAATGCTGCATGGTCATTCCTCAAAGCTGTTTGCTTCTGTTCAAGAGGTAAAGCACTGTGGATATTACAGCACAGTGTCATGGCCCTTGCTGAAACATTTTTTCAGAAAGTTTTCTCTTCCCTTTACAGACAAGCACTCTCTGTTTTTCAGGTGCCATTTTAACGGGTGTGTTCTGCCACATGAAACACAAAGAGAAAAATGAAAAGAGCCATCCCAAAGATGCAAAAGATAATGCTGAACTCGACAAACTGGCTTAATGACTGTTTCATCAAGAGACAAAACTGCCTGTTGGGTTGTGAATGAGTGAACTTTGAAGCTTCCAAAGCCCAGAGGCGTACTATCACAAACTGAGGATAAAAACATGCAAAAGTAGACTCCCAGGGGTTTGGCCTCACTTTTGTATGTAATATGATTTAGTCACAAAACATAAAACATATGTAACCTTCAGCAGCAGCCATTAATAAGCATATCAGCTTTGACTGAAGTGTTAACTGATGACAACACCAAATGCTGAGCTCCTTCAGGGATCTATACATGGGACCAGTCTTCTTCATTTGACTGATGAAGTAAATATGGACTTTACAGAGGACTACATTTTGTCAGCCTGCACGTATTTATCTCTTTCCAACTCAGTAAGTCACTGAATAGCAGATTGGGGAATAAAGTCCTGTGCTACATTTGAAGATACTCCATGAAGTTGTAGGAACCTCTCTGACTCTCAGCAAAGGAGGTCCCAAACTTATAGGAATTTGTAATCTGCCCTGGGTCATGCTTGCTTACATTATTCTGAATTTGTACTAGCAATGTGACATTTCAATTTTTCGTTTTTGATATCCCACAGAGTAGGTATCACCAGTTTGTGAAGCGCCATGGACTTTCGTTACAGTTTCCAAGTTAAAGAAACCCCATGCTGAGTCATGGGGAGTTGGGTAATATGCTGTTTTATCATACTGCTGCAAATATTGCTCTTGCCCCCTACACATTAGATAAGAATAAAAATGTTCTTTAAAGGTTTTAGTGACTGCTCATTTTATAATATAAATAAAAAAGGAGAAAGTGAATGAGAGCAAACCATTGCTGCTTGATTATCTATTGTACTTAACCCTTGTTTTCACATAATACAGATTAAAAATGGCTCTTAGATCAGAGTGATACGTCCAGCAGATTCAAGATGCAATGATTGCTGGAGGCACTTCTATCTTAGTTACAGTAAAATGTATTTGAACCCAGAGTGACACTCAGAGAAAGAAAGCCTTTCTCCTGACAGCATGACTATAGAAGGGCATTTTTGGTGACAGTTTGAGGAAGGCTTTTCTTTTAAGCTATAAATAAAAGCTGACAAATATTGTGTTAAACTGAAAAGACAATATACTTTTGAAAACATTCAAGAAAAGGTCATATGGAAAAGAATATATTTGTTTACCCAGGATTTTTTTTTAATGGCTTTTGCATGCACCACAGAACTAGAAAAAAAAGAGCACTTTTTTGGTAGCATTGCCTTTATAATAGGTTTTCCTAGAATGCTGCCAGCAAAAACTTTGCTTTTGGGCTTCAGCAACACAACTCAATTGTTGTACCCCTTGCCCCAGGTTCCCCAGCTGTTGGAGCTCTATTATTTGCTGGGGGGCTCACTGCTGGAATGTATTTATTTTATGATGGGAATGCAATCCATTATATTTGGAAAGTATGACATTCAGTTACGTCAGTGTGTCCAGGGATTAAGATTAGTATATTGTTTTATAAATAAAGGAGCCAAAGTTCAGGAGTCGTTGTACTTGTGTATACTAACACGGCTTTATCTGAAGACAGGGAAAACGTGCAAAGTTCCACTTTGCTCCATCTCTCTGACCTGTCTTTCTGTTTGCTAAGTTTACTCAAATGCATCTCCTATTTTGAACAATTTCTTTTCTGGAGAAGGGTCAGAAAATTTCTTTCCTCATTTACCTACACTCAGGGCTAGTTTGACAGCAGGACCTTATCCCTGTCCCCAGCCTAACATTGCCTCTGTTTCTTGTGTCTCTTCCCTGCACCCTCTCCCAGCTGCCCATAGACTAGTGGAAAGCAGAGCTCCTCAGACAAGAAAAAAGTTCCCCCTCCTCAAGGTCGTAAACATATTTTCAGTCTTGAAGACTTCCAAGTGCAGTGCATTGGGAGTCAGCCCTCCTGCAAGTATTTACTAAATGTTGTTCACATGTGGCAGGAGAGTCTGAAGGAAACCACCTTGGGGTGCTCCTTCTCTGGCATCTCCCCTGGGGTGACATCCCTAGAGCCTGAGCACGTTTGCCCTTGCTGCTGCAACAGCCCCTTGACAGCCCCCCCTGACACCTCTGCCTGCAGCAGAGCACAGCCAGGGCCTGCAGAACCCTGACGGCCTCACCCCACCCCTGCCCCCTTCCCCAGCCCACTTCCCAAAAGTCCCCTGTGCTCAAGGGACTTGGGATGTTCATGTTTGTATGGACATATCCAAGCAATGCAGCTGCTGGCTAACCTGTGCCTGGGCAATCACTGCTTCTTAAGTGCTTCTTGTACTGTTCAACCTTAAACAACAACAACAACAACAAAAACAAAGCAAAAAAACCCAACCAACCAACCAGCAAAAAGAAAAAAAAAAGAAACCTCATTTCCAAACCTGACACAAATATTCTCATTTTCTTCATCCTCCTCCTGCCTGCCTGCCAGAACTTCTCCCCCAACCCTCCAGGGTTTATTTAACCCAGTCCTGCTCTGGTTCCTTCATTGATTCAGTCTTTTTTGGGAGCCAGACAAAAGTTCTCACCCAGCCTTAACTCTCCCCCTGCAGCAGACTACTGCCCCTGGCCTCCTTTCCAGAGCACAAATTCAGTTTTCTTTGGGTCTCTGGAGAGGAAAAGAAGCAATACTTATTATTATTCCTTCCCACCATGCTTCCCACCAGCCCTAGCTGGTTCCCAGGTCCCTGCAGGAGTGGCAGACATTTGGACATTCTGCCTTTGTATGTTACACTTTTGCTCTGAGTTCAAGAATGAGCACTTCTTTTTGAGCTCCCCAAAATTTGGCCAATGTCTGTTAGTCACTGCATCTTCCAAAGTTGTTTCATTGACACTTATTGGTAATGACTGACAACACATAAACTGCACTTTACACATAAAAGTGCAAAGCTATAGACAGCATTGAAACAAGAATTTTGTAAAGACTTCCAAAAAAAGTAGTTCTCTGAAGTTGGCCACATTATTACCTTTTTTAAAACCCTTGGAAATATTGCCTTCTATTCATTTTATTTTATGCCTGCATAATAGATATTGTACACTGGCATGATTTTCACACCTGCATGATTAACTAGGAAGAAATTACTAAGATTTGAAAGCATTTAAACTGAAGTAGTGCTTTAAATACATGATACTTACAAGAAAATGGTAGAGAAGCAAAAGCTCTGCTACTTTATATCCACAAATTCTTAGAATAACTTTATGCATTGATAGGAGAAGGACAAATTTTGAAAACAACATTGATGGCTTTCGACTCCAGTGTTTGCCAAGAACAATATCACACAAGAAGTCCAGTGATGAAATCTGCTGAGAATATATCCTCTGGCACTGCTTGTTTCCATGGCTCCACCTCCAGGCATGCAGCGTCTCATTACAAGGTTTACAGATAGCAAAAGATGTTTCAGTGCTTTCTAATTCTCTTTTACAAGATTAGAGACTTATCAGGCTTTTGATTATCTCCAGGATTAATGGCATACATTAATTAAACTGTCATTATGCCTCTTTTTCCATCCTTTTGTAAATATAAACTTGAAAAGTAAGAACAAGATTTTTATCTGCGTTTGTAGAACAAATGCCACAGAACAGCAGCTTTCCGGGGGGGTAAATGTGTCCTTAATTCACGTTTTGAGGGAGAGTTCATCAGCCCTGCTTACATGATCAAAAGACCAAGGCTGTATCCACCACATGTAGCTACTGCTGTGCCTGTTAGTGGGGATAAAGATAAGGCAGCCACTGGTGGCATGGGGATGGGTGGGGAGGGCTGTGTGCCAGCACCATGGCTGGCATGGCTGGAGCCACCAGCACGTGTGCATTCCCAGATCTGGGGAATGCAGAGAGAAATGTGTTTTCACCCCAAAAATGGCTCAGTAGCGAACTGTGCTGTTGGGGTAGGCACGCACCACGTGGAGGAGCAGAGAGGGAATTTAGGTGGGTTTAGGAAACTGGCTGATAAAGAGCAACTGGTTTTGTCTGAAAGCAGATGGATGCTCTCCCAATCCCTCTGTGTAGCAGCTAATCCTAGATGCACCTCTCTAGGAGTTTGAGAAGACTTAACTTTAAAATAAATAAACACTTTTATTCCTAGTGTTATTTTCCAGAGATTTGCCAGAACTGGGAGCTGAAATTAGCTAATTGCTTATACAAACTAGAGCAAGGAATAGATGTAATCAACAGAGTCTCCTCTGCTTCTAGGCACCAGAAATCTTGTGCTCAGTCCCTAAAATGATTCCAATGCCATTCACCCACTCAGGGAAGTTCTCCTTCCCTCTTGATTGATTTTAGGTCTTGAACAGAGGACTCAGAAATTTGCCGCTTCAGTTGCCAGACAAAGTCCCAGAGCTACAAGTCTGTACCACAGCAAGAGACCATCCTTTGACCTCAGAATTTTCTGTGATTCTGTGATCCTCAATGGATAGAGCTCAGAAAAAGGAAGCACCACAGCCTGTGACCAACGGGTTACAATGAGGTACATGAGCAGTAATGAGGTACATTAGTGCAGTAAAATACCATAGAAACATTCAGCAAGATGGACAGCATGATCATGTTAAGGACCCTAAGCCAGGAAAAATGCTTCCAATTTTTGGATTGCGTATTCCAAAAGAAAAACAGAAGATTAAAGGCAAACTAGCAGCAGGTCTTTGAACTTGTTGCTGGACAGCATGTTCCTCCACTGATAGTGAACGACTGTACAGCACAGGGAGACAAACTGCTTGAGCCTGTTCTGTATATAGCTTGGGGGCCAGAGATGGGTGATGGGCACAGCTGCAAAAAGATATTCTGCCACAGATGAGCTCAAGGGGACGAAGTGTCACGTGCTTGCAGCTAAAAGGATGACAACTTTTATTGCCCACTTACATCTGGTTATGACATCAGTATCAAAAGTGGGGGTTAAGCAAGCACCATCTCACCATTCCTAAACCATTCCATAATGCTGAATATGGTCAAGAAATGTTTTTCCACAACCTCCTTTTCCAGTTCACTATTCCTCAGGACTAACATTAACATGAAAATCCTCTAGGGAGGTGTAGATCTAGCACATGATTCCTGGCTCTCAGAAGTGAGCAGAAAGCATAGAAGCTGGAATATGGAGACCAGGGGAGATCTCTCTGGTGCATTAATCCCATCATCAAGTGAAAGAGCCACAGTCCAGCTACTGGCAGTCAGCATAGACACACACCTCCTCTTGGTTCTATACCTGCCAGAAACAGCCTCTTTGACGATTTCACACCCTGAGGCCTTCACTGCAGAACTTCGTGCCTACATTTGAATTATTTCTTCTGTTTGGCAAAGCTGAAGTGATGCAACAGCTGAATCCACAAGACATTTTCTCATGTGATGTTCACAGAGGGTTTATCCCATCCCTCTGTGCAGTGCAGTTGAGCTCACCTGTGCTGCTTGTCCCTTCCCAGCAAAGTGACATGTTTATGCTCACTCAGCACAGAAAGGCCATTGTGGAAAAGCCGTGGAAGACTAGTAGTAGCAGAGTGATGCCAGTAAAGGTTTACTGACTTGATTTCCTTAGTTACAACCTGAGAAAACTTTTGAAATAACTTTTCCCAGCCAGCTGAGCAGACTGACAAGAGGTGGGGACTGGCATAGCTAGTGCTGTGTTACTTTCACACATTCAGTCTGGATAGTGAAGGGTTGCCAGGTAATGGTGGGAGAGCATCAGCAGGTAGAGGGAACAGGAAGGCAGCACCGAGCAAGACGTACCAGAAAATGAGAGCAGAAGTGTACTCTGAGCCCCAGTTGAAGATGTGAATGAATGGACAGGCCTGATCCACCTTCTGGATCTGGTGGCCACAGGATTAGAGGCAGCGAACTGACAGGGGCTTCAGAAGCTGAGTGATTTCCAGCTGCCACCCCTCTTGAGCTCCTTTTGCTGGTGGCTGCTGCTGCCAGACCTGACTGAGAAGGCGCCTGTTTTTCTTTCATTTTTGGCCAACATCTGAAAGGCTACAGATTTTTTTCTTGCCCTTTGGAAAACCCTGTTGATGTTAAGATCTACTCTTATGAAACTTTTTCCATTTCCCCAGGAAATATTTTGTGTTAATATATTCTTATCCTTTCCTTATTGATATTATCTGCATTTGACTTTTGCCAAGTCTAATTTTTAGAGCCTTACGTTTATTGTCTTAGGTCCCAGTTGTTAAGTGTTTTGCTAGGCTTCTTTTTTTTTTTTTTCCATGATGCTCAGTGCACTTCTTTTAAGTGAGGCACAGCTAAGAGAGGTTTATTATTTCTGTGTAAGTCAGGCTGTCAGTGTGGGCTAGCAGACTGGGTGAATTTTTTAAGAAACAGGGCATATTCCTCTGTGCTTACATCAGGGGACCTGGGGCCAAAAGAAAGCTAAATGAATTATTTTAACTAATTAGTTAAAACACGAAGGAAAAGAGAAGATGACACAAGGGAAGCCCTAGGCAGTGACTGTGTTTGCTCATTCTTCTGGCAATGTGGGTTTGAGCACCAGTAAACCATTGTGTACTAACAAGTCATTTAGTCACAAATACTTTGTATTTTAGGAACAACCTGGATGTTGGGCTTGTAGATTTGTCACTTGCTAATGTCTCTTGCCTTTCCAGAGCTCTGTGATGGTGTAGGAGAGGATGGCCCTGGGGCCAGCAGGACTCTGAATACCCCAAGCTAGGGCATGTTGCTATGTCCCCTCCTTGTATTGGTCATTTGTTGTTTTGCATCCATCAACATAAGTGTGAGTGTCATTTTTAAAGGCCTAGCTCCTGAAAGCTTTGAGCAGGTGCCTTCTCTGCCAGGTGCATGCCTCATCTGCAAAAGTCAGACCTGATAACAAATGCCTTTCAAGTCAACTCACGGAATTCCATCACTTGCATGGGACTGTGGACATCCCCTGGAGAACCCTCACTGGGCAGAGCCTGCCAGCAGCTCACCCACAAGGCTGCAGCCACCATCCAGCTCCTTCCACACTGCTTGTGTGGATGAGTCCCCAGCTCTGATGACAAAGACAGCTCTGCACAGACCAAGCAAATGCCTGGCATAAGCAGCAATGAGCAACAGTGGCAATGCAGTGGTGGCCCAAGGTGCCCCAGCAGAGCACCCCAGAGTCACAAGAGCCCTGCCTGGGAAAACATTAATGCTGGGGAGTGAGGGAGGGAGAGACTGAGCTTGGCCAGAGACACTGAGATGCCAAGTGACTCAGTGGGTGCCACGTAAAGGATGTTCAGATTTCAGGGAAGAGGAAAGAACTGTTTTCCCAGAAGCTCAGGGAGGTGTTATCACAGTAGAGCTGTGATGATAGCCACTTTCCCAGAATATTTGGACTGAAAGATACCCTGGATATTAAATATTATTGATACTAGCAATCTCCAGAGCCTGTTTGATTTGCAAGGGCCTATCACCCAGCCTTGGTCTGCCTTTGATGTGCATTCCTGCGTATAGAGAAAGCACATTCATTTCCTTTTGCAGTGTTTCATTTGCTGCTAGGAAATCTCTCAGCCCCTCAGACAAGCCTGTAGCTATTAAACCAGTGTCAGTAGTTTTCATATTACTAAGACCCTTAAACAAACTCTGCTAGCTTTCTGCTGCACTGTATACCAGTGTTTTACCATGGTGCAGAGAGTTAAAAATTCCCACAGTAAGACCTGTGGTTTCTCTTCAGAAATTACCCACCATCACCACTGCAACCACACAAAATATTCATCTGAAAATTGAGTTCTTGCCAACACCTAGTGTGAAGCCACATTTTCTAACAATGCAGTACAAAACAGGGCTTCCCTCTCCCTCAGAGGTATCAAAGGGTGCCACCAAAGCACATGACAGACAGGAGGAATAGAAAGAGGTACAATTCAAATATAGTTTGAAGGTTCTCTTAAAGTGTGCAGATTTGCATGTGCAAATGTTAGCTGGAAGTAGTCTTAACAAAGAAGTGTTTCCATAAAACACTTCCACAAGAAACATCCCTGTAAAAACTAACATGTATGGGAGACAAAGCAGTTCTCTGTCTTCGTGCTGTTTCCTATGCTGCTTCTTGTGCCGTTTTTTGTTATTACATAATGCTTACAGCAGAATGACTATAACCAGCCTGCCAGTGGCACTACTGTTTCTCAGCATCCACCACTATGCCTTCAGAGGTTGGTGAAAGAACATGTGAAAAGACAGGCAAACATGTTGCAACTTATATCTGCTACCAAGGATGTAGAGTGGACCAGTTGAAACTGGAGGAAAGCAGAAGTAACGGAAATAGACAGGGCTTGCAACAGAACAGGCTGGGACCAAAGCCAGAGCGAAACTGTGAACAAGGCAGGTCCATGTTTAAGGGTCAGGTCATGATTCAAAACTTCAATGAGCCTTGACCATGGTGCATCTAATGGGAAAGCGGGTGTGCAGTCTGGAGTAACAAAATTGAGGAAACCTCGAAAGCGTGAGGGTAGGGAAGAGAGCTTTTGGAGCAGGGTAAACAGGTTGGTCAGAGCAGTCACCAAGGCCTATGAGCCCTAAGCCTCATGCTGAGTCTGCTCTGAGGACCACTCAGGTGTCCTGCCTGGCCTACAGTGCTGGGCCATGACAGTGCAAGTCTCCAACAGATCCTGGGCCATGCCTGCAAAGCCTGGGCAGACAGCAATGACATAACCCTTCCTAGCCCGTGGATGTGGGAGTTTGTGGCACTCTGGGCTTCAAGGAGTGTACAGCTATGAAACCATCATGGCTGTGGTAGATGCTGCATAAAGAGAGACATGACCATGACTAATGGGAGAAGAAAACGAGGAGATGTGAGCAAACAGAAAAGGGTTCAGCAGTGTAACGGGACAGTCCTTCCTGGAGCCTTATGGTGCTAGGCAACAGAACAGCATGCATTAGTGCTTTAGCTGAAAACAGGTTCAGATCACAGTGACAAGTAGATCTGTGTTTTGAGGACTTCCAACACTCAGATGTCAGGTGAAAAATTAAGGGCTTTAAAAGAGAAGCAATGCAAATGTTCTTGACAAAATTCCTTGGCATGGTGGTTGATCAGCTGTGCTTTGTTGGGGATTCAGGTGGATCCAGTATGTTCAGATTGGAAGAAGGAAAAATCCCAAGCTGACAAAGAAGCACCCTGGAAAATGAAGACATGGAGGCATTGTCCTGAGCAAGCCTGGACAAAGGTTAGGTATACAGCATATCACACTGATGAAGTTTCAGAAGACAGTGGTGTTACCTAACACTGATTTCCAACACAGGGGACTAGCTGACAGAGCAATGTAGAGAGATTTGAAAACAACATTTAGAAGACTAAGGATTTACCACCAGGTAGAAGAAATTAGCCTGAAATTATTCTGACCAACACAGCATGGAACCAGAGGCTCTAGAGGGCAGTGGAGAATCCTTGCACGCAGCCATCCATTTCCAAGGATGGTGGTCATCAAGTGGAGTCTTGTGAGCAAGGCAGCTCAGAGACGATTTCTGAAGACAGGGCCACTGATGTCTCGAAGGAAAGGAGTTCTGCCTTTATGGATTGGTCTGATCTCAGGTATTGCATGAGTCAATAGGTATTCAGATCACTGGTTTGTATTTCTGGCCACCAGAAACTGTCCATGTTCCAGGATTTCTAATGCAATTTGTACTTCCAGGATTAAAACTCACCTTATTATAACAGAGCAGCCTTCAAATCTTAATCTAAATCCCAGGTAGCTGTTTTAGTCTGCCAAGACAGGAAAGATCTGTACTAGGATTTTTACTGGCACTCGCTTACTAGGATAATTCCAGCAGAATGACCTCTGTAAATTGCACATTTTTTCACTGTTGGAACTGGGAGGTCTCAGAATAGTGTAACTTGCATTTTCCCTTTAGTCAGCATCTGCCTTGATGTTTGATTACTTGCGTGATACATTAAAGAAATCTAAACACTGAGGAAACAAGGGCCATCCTGCCTGTTGCTTTGATAGCCCAGATTTAACTGCAGAGTTAGAGGAATCTGTTCCCAAAGGAAGAGTTCTGATGGGTTTCAATGTGTACGTGTAGGGGTGACGTGATCATCTGCTTTGGCTGCTCCATGGCAAAACGGACTTCCCCAAAACATTTAATCTCCATTTAAGAGACTACAGCTAGAGGGGCTACTGACTTGAAAAGCCTTTGATGAACTGGTAACACACACCAAGAAAGCAGACAATTTTTTAATTGATTGGAGCAGCATCCAAGCTCCCGGTATTGAAACGATAATCCAGAAGAAGAATGGCTATAGTGTCTTGGAAGGCATTATGCAGAAATACCACTTATACCACCATACTGTCACTTATTTTGGATTAGATAGACAGATTACCTTGACAAAGATGCTTCAGGGCAAAGGGAATACAAAGATTACTCTAGTTTTTCAAGAAAATAGATGATTATGGTATTATGTCGCTATATATCAATCTAATGCTAAAACTCTGTGGAAAAAAATTTGAAACATTATTGAAGCATTTAAAGACATTTAGATATTTAAAGATACCAAAACACGTGTATGAGATGTAGAATATGGTCTTCCATTCATTGCAGGCGTGTTCCCTGCAAGCCAACTTAAATTGTACTACTTCCTGCTATCTTTGAAATATTTAATTTCTGGAGAGTGCAGAATCCCATTGTCTACATCAATGACAAAAGCCTGGACTTGCCCTTAGTATGAACTTCACCCTTCACTAGCAAGCTCCAGAATATCCCTGGGTGCACCAGCAAGGAATGGTATTTTCTTGTTCCTAGAGCAAGTGGGAAAAATATGCCTTCAATGTTGTTGAACATTGTTGAACTCAATAGAACCACATGATGTTACATATGGCAATGCATCAGCTACTCCAAGATTTGCCAGAATAACTGCAATGACTCCCCATCCTCCAAAAGACTGTTCTGTTTAGTGCTTTTAGCTTTCTAACCCCAGGGCCAGGAGCATTCTAGCCTGGTCATGGTAGCAAGTGTCTTGGCTGTGGCAATGGTATGGCATTAAACAACAACAGCCACATCGGAATCAGGAGAGGTTGCAAGGAGGAAACTCCTCACATTTCAGGATCTGTCACTACCTGCAGGACATGTGAGGACACTGAGGGCAACTGGAGGATCATGACACTTAACTGCAGTACACAGGGAGTGGAAAAGATTTTCTTTGGCTGACTAGACTGGGCCAAACAGGAGGAAAACAATGAATAAAGGCTATAAAATGGATGTTTAGAGTTCCCTGCAACAACTGTGAAAAAAAATGTAAGGGATGAAGAAATTCAGTGATGGCAACTTAAATTCATTTTTCAAGGCAGGAGTAGAGATATCTCCAAGGACAAAGATGACAGAAGTTGCAAGAGGAGTTACCTGACAGCAGCTGTTTATGCATGAAGTCCCGCCTGATGTGGCTGATGGAACAGAGAACCCGTGGGCAAGCTGGAACACTGAATATGGATGGGACATGAATGGTGGTGTGAGAAAGGGAGCAGATACATGGTATCAAGAGAAGAAAACAAACAATGAGGAAGGTAAAGTAAAAGAAAAGCAGGAGGACAAAGCAGAAATAAAGCAGTGAAGAGGATAGGGTTGTACTGAAGAACAAAAGAGCGATTACATTGACCAAAAGTAGACAGAAAAGATACAATCTCCAGAAATTGAGCTGAGAACAGGTAGCAGATCATCAGTGTATGTCTTAGTCATCAAACTGAATCAGTGTTTAGGTTGTAGTGACTCAAACTGATGCAATCATGAACTTTCCAAGTTCAGCTTGAAGAACTGCATCTTAGCTGCTCCTAGATATACTAGCCAGGAGATACTTTTGAAAAGCTGCTAAACAAACAAAAGCAATACTATTTTAGTCTTGACCTCAGTAAGTAGGAGGAAATTATAAAAGGCCTGATTATAAAATACAACTTTAGCTATAATATCAAACATTCATATTTTCTGGAAAGACTGCTGAATATAGGTCAATAAACAAAAATTGCAAGTCCTAAATCATGAGGTTTGGTTGAAAAAAAAGAAAAATTGTGAAGCTGACTGAACTGAAAAACTCAGAGAACGGAATGAGGATTAATCTTGGTACTTCTGTAAGTCAAAGATACAAGAACTACTTGTAGGAAGAGACAAAGTTACAGAGATACAGAGATGCACTCCAGACTTGTCTGAGCATCCTCTCAAAGAAGACATTAGGAATAGTCCTTACAAAATACAAACAGATACTTATGAACATATAAAGCTGTGGTCCTTAAAGAATACAAACAAATTCTTACGAGGAAATAAAACCATGTTTTGTACATCAGGATGTGGAGATGTAAAGTAAGAATAAGCCAGAAACCATAATAGTTTTAGATGTTGTTATGAAAGTTAACAATAAAACATTTTTTTCAGTAGTATAATAAGGAAAAATAACAAGGAAAGATAAAGTGGAGCCACAATGGAGCAAGGACAAATAGCTGAAAAATTCAATTCATGCATTGACTTAGTTTGCAATAAGAAAAATGAAATAAAGTATGGAAACAAGCAAGCCAACTAAAGAAAATTATAGCATTTGAGGTGTAAACAAAGCTTCAGGTACTCTAATAATGGGCTTCTGTCTCCTAAATTCTAGAAGAATTAATTACAGTGAGCCACAGTTTTGGTATCAAGTTAAAAATGTTGCAATTATGAGTAGAGAATAGCAAATACGATGTTTCAGGAAGGAAAAAGTAGTGTACTGGGGCAGGACCAGTACTCCTGACTTCAGGAGTAGGCATGGGTTTAAAGAACAAGCATAACTAAAAAGAAAGAATAATTAAAGACATAAAAATAATTGCTGAACAGGAAGAAAGACACATGGGTTTATAAAGTGTAATTATCCCAGGCTGACAGAAGAATTAATTTCCCCTGGAAAAAAAAACAACTGACAACAACCAAAACCAACCAAAAAACCATAACCCAACTGATCTAATTCCCTGAGTGTCAGCTCAGGCATTTTGATACACTGTCAAATGGGAAATGCTTAATATAACTCAGGAAGGGAGAGGATAGAAATGGAATCAAAAATTATACCAGGCTTTCACAGCAAGAAGGTAAAGCAGATCATATTGAAAAGGAAACTACTGGTCTGAAGTACATTGCTAGAGTTTATCAAAGATCAGACTTGGTTTCATCTAATTAAATATTTTCCTCTGAGACTTCAGAAAATACTGTAATTTTTTCCAATGGCTTTTTCTAGAGACATAAATTGTAATTGTCAGCACAATGCAGAACTAGAGTATCACAAAGGAATTAAAGGTGACCTTGAGAAATAGGTAGTAGGAATGTGTTGAACATTAATACTGTGAAGGGTACTGTCACTTGGGGATCAAAAATGATTTTTGCTGATTCTGAAACAACAGATGGGAATGGCTGTGGGGGAAGCCTACTATAGTAGTATGATATTAGATGAATGTGAACCACTGCTGTGACACAGTCACAAGAAAAGCAAATATGTGAAGCTAGCAAATTATGAATATTTGTGTCTCACACTGTGAGATCCCATCTGAAACACTGCAGACATTCCTGGGCATCCCCAGTCAAGAAGGATTAATTAAAACAGGAGCAAATGAGGCAATGATCAGACTAATGGAGACTGTCCTACAGGAGGAACTGGTGCCTGCTTAGTAGGGAAGAGAAAAGGAATACAAAAGGTTTCTAAAAATACATCAAGAAAGAGTAAACACCAGGGGAGGAAAAATATCTATATAAGGGAAAGTGGCATAAGATGGAAATGTAAACTAGTTACAAACAACATTAATGCAGATGATAGAATTTGGCTTTTATGACTCAGAAGACCAAGACTGGAATGTCATCCCAGTATTAGCACTGGAACAAGAAATTTGCCTGGTATACATGCAGCAGGATCCCTGCAAAGGACTGCACCAACAGGGTTGCCTGAGAAGCAGGACACTGCGCTTTGTGGCCTTGTGTGTTCCTGGAGGAGGAGGCGGCAGGCTTCTGTTGTTGGGGGCATGAACACCACAAGAGTTCCCACACGTGAGCAGTCAGCTGGTTTAACTAGAGCTCTGCAGCTCTCCCTAGACCTAGAATTAAATGCTCTATGCATGAAAATCCGTAAGTGTTCACCTTCTGCAGCCAGCAGTGCCTCTCACTCCTGTTCTGCTTTAGCAGTACAATTCATCCATCTGAATGAGAAGCTGTCCATCTGGGAGATGCAGATCTGGCTGTTAAGCTTTATGTATTGTTACTATATGTTTTGTGTGATTATACTATATCACTGCTGGACATGAACCACTGACACCATTCCATGGTGGGAGAACACCTACTGTGTTCCGTTTCTTGGGACTGCCAGGAACAGGTATTCCGTTATACACTGCACAGTTCCACCTTCTTGCAGTGGAAGGTTAACTGTAAGTTACAGAAAAATTATAGTTCCCCAGGCCAAACATTATATAATAAAGCTGTAAGCTGTGCATAATTTTACAATGTATTTTCCTTGTAACAGTAAATGTCTTCAGTAGTACAGTGAGTGGATTATACCAAAACCAGGCTAAAGTTAGTGTCTACAGTGGATTAGGTGCTACTATCATTTTATCATAGACGTGATTAGGAGAACTGCTTCATTTAAAAGTTACAAAATCCTTTTGAAGTCTAAGCTTGGATGAAGACAATCTGCACAGGAAGCAAATATTTTTCTTTCTTTATATGTCACTGCTGATCTTCCATGTCAGCTCCTTAAGAGTTTGTGCCTTTTAAAGAAAATAGATACACTTCAGGGCTGATGGGAACAGGGCAGCGGTGTATTCCTCATCTTGCACAGTGATGGATGTGTCCAAAAGCCTTGGGTTTGCTCTATTGCCCATTGCAGAGCATGGGACCTTAAAAGTCAGATATTCATGTTTCTGCAAGTGTGTGAATAACTTGAGATTCACCAGGCCCAGGATTTAGGAAAACAAGAAGAGAAAACTAACACTTGTGGCAGAGAATATAGAACATGAGAGGAAGCAAGGGAGTCACAACTAGAAATCTTGGATAGCAACTAAAGGAGAAGTAGAGAAAAAGAAAAGAAAAGAAATGCGAAAGCTGAGTGAGAAAAATGTGAAGTACTCACCTAGCAAGCACTCATCCAGGAACTGGATGAGAGGAGAAACAGAATGCACAAAATTACAGAAGATTTCAGAAGCAGTTTGCTGACCATGCAAAGCAGGTGCTAAACTTAAAGCACACCTAGGTGCATTCAGGAACATGGAATCATAGAATAATATTATAATATAGGTTGGAAAAGACCTTGAGATCATCGAGTCCAACCATTAACCTGGCACTGCCAAGTCCACCCCTAAACCATGTTCCTAAATTCCACATCTACATGTCTTTCAAATACCTCCAGGGATGGTGACTCTACCACTTCCCTGGGTAACCTGTTCTGATGCTTGATAACCCTTTCTGGGAAAAATATTTCATAATATCCAATCTAAACCTCCCCTGACACAACCTGAGGTCGTTTCCTCTTGTCCTGTCACTTGTTACGCAGGAGAAGAGACCAACCCCACCTGGCTACAATCTCCTCTCAGGGAGTTGTAAAGAGCAGCAGGGTCCCATCTGAGCCTCCTTTTCTCCAGGCGAAACACCCCCAGCTCCCTCAGCTGCTCCTCACAGGAGTTGTGCTCCAGACCCTTCCCCAGCTCTGTTGCCCTTCTCTGGACTCGCTCCAGCACCTCAATGTCCTTCCTGTACTGAGGGGCCCAGAACTGGACACAGCACTCAAGGTGTGGCCTCACCAGTACTCAGTGCAGGGGGACAATCACTGCCCTTGTCCTGCTGACCACACTATTGCTGATACAGGCCAGGATGCCATTGGCCTTCTTGGCCATCTGAACACAATGCTAGATAACAGGCTAAAATTAAACACAAATCTCATTTCTTTTTTGATCCCATCCCAAAGTAGGAGTCAGATTAAAAACAGATTCAGAATATCTGTTTTGGGGAATTTCTTTATCTAATTGAAACAGAGCATCATGAAATTTTCATAAAGTAAATGAAAATGCTGAAAACCCGCCATTTTCTGTCCATAAGAATATTTCACATTGACTTTTTCATTTTCACTAAGAAAAAAACTCAAATATTTTGAAAAAGATTATTCTGAAGTAAAATAAAAACACTGCATTTTTAAAACTGACTGTTGAAATTGAAAAAAAAAAACTCCAACCAATTGAAATATTTCATCTTCCTGAGAGGCTTCTCGAGGTTTTCCTTTTCCAAAATAAAATGCTTCCAACACACTCATATTTCCATGGAAACTTTCAGTTTTAACATGAATGACATTGTTTAACTGAAAGAACAGTCTTCCACTGGAAAAAATTGACTGGTTCTTGTGCAGCCATTCACACTCCTTTCTTTATTCCCAATACCTTTTTCCAGCCTTAATCAGTTAGCCCCTTGCCAAAAAAGCTCTGTCCACTAGAAAAAGGAGCAGAGAGAACATGTCTTCTGCTCATTGCTGTGTGTACCCTCTGCTTTTTCACATCAACCCTTTCTCCACCAAGACTCTGCAGAATGCAGGTTTTCAAGGCACCTGCCACCTCCCTCTCTGCAGGACTAGTACGAACTAGGGGCAGGATCAAACCAGAGACCCCATCCTCACACCCTCACTGTGGGCAGTGGGAGCAGCCCAGCTGGAGAAGGTAGGCTCTGGTTCTTAATAAACACAGTATGTTTTGTTGTGCTCCATGTTGACTGTCCTGTTCCCGCCCTTAGCTGTCTCAGAGTTGAGTAATACTGAATAAGTGTTGATAACTGACAAAGGAATTCTGTGTGCAAACAACACTGGCAACGCAGGCCCGAGGTGGGTTGAGCAATTTTTAAAATTGCTTCTGCACTGAGGAGAGTTTCTGAGGAGGAACAGCCAAGGTGGTTAAGTAAGCTCTGTACAACAGTATGTCAGGAAAAGAGGTGTTTCACATAGTAGGTCCAAGTTTCTAGTGCTCTAAATGCATAATTAATTTCACATTATCCCAAGACAGGTGGCTTCACAGCTCTGGCAGCACTGGTGCTGGGCTCTAGAAAGATTAATTACTGTTACTTGAGTTTGTTAACAGAGCCTTTGGGCAGTGGTGGAGGACAGGGTCATTCCAGTAAATGCAGAGGAAAAGTCATCCATAGTGTAGAGCCACGTGCGTCCTGAGGAGCTGAGGGAGGGAGGGGGGGCCATGTCCACTGAATGTCCCCATGTGACTCTTGAGTGATCTTTAATTCTGCATTGAAAGCAGGAGCTTATTTTAAAATGTCTGTTATGGAAAAGTTAAACACAGCTAAACACCACTTGGATCTCAGTTACTATTTACCTTCAGATTATGACATTAAAAGGGGGGGTCAGGAGGGATGTCTCACTAGCTCAGTACACAGTTCAGCACAGAGAGCCATCCCATGAACTGCGCCAGCTCCAGCATGGGATGGACAGTGGGTGTCTGCCCTGACAAAAGGGCCTCTCTGCGGCAGCTACTCTGCAAATCTCACTGAGAGGAAAGAACAAATGCTATGACGTAGCTCCTTGCCCAAGCTTGGCTGGACAGCACAAACACTGCCATTGCAAACCCTCGTGGAGCTGCTCCTGGTATAATTGAAGAGTGGCAGGAACTGCTATGGAGATGACAGCCTTGGCAGAAATATTGATTAGTCTGTATCTGCTTAAAACCAAGAGAGCTGTTCAGTAATCAACTCGTGGTTCTAACAATGTGAGCAGAAGGACCTCTTACCCTTCAAATAGTTTAAAATTAGCAGGTGCATTCTCTGCCAAAAGAAATCTTTAAAACTTTTCAATATTTATTCCTTATAATTGGTATGTTTGTTGTAGCATTTGTCCTTGAGTTCATATTTTGAAGAGAAATCCAAGAAACACGTCTGAATAAAGCAAAGCTTCATAAAACACCATATCATGACAAGCAGTGTCACCACTCAAAGATAAGTGTCACACCACAGGCACTCCTTTGTGTCAGTGCTGTCTCTTCTTCAAACACCAGAGATACCATTCCCACCAGAGCTTTTGATTTTGGCAGAGCTCACAGGGCCACACGTCCTGGCAGTGTCCCTGGTCTGTGCCTTGGGGATTCTACAACCCAATTAGAATGAGTGATGTCCTTTTTTGTCACTGTTGGCCTCCTCCAAGAAGTGCTGGGCACCTGCACAATGGGAAGGGGTCAGTAGTTTTCCTACACCATCCTCAAAGCAGGGAAGGAAGAGAAGTTGTTAGGACTCAAATGGGGCTGTTTCAGAGGCAGTATTCCTCTAGCTCCAGATAGGGCATAAACATCACCCGTGAAAAGCTCAACATCGACACCAGGGAGGCAGAGCTCGAGGTTTTACAGATTGACAGGGAGCCCTCAGCAGACAAAACCAGGCTTTAGTGTCTGAACCTGAATTCAAGTCTGAATTGTGTTTGTGTTACCATCACTTGCAATGACACAGCAGCAGTACAGCACAGAGGTAAAGCCTACAGGGTTTTTTTGCACCCAGAACTGCTGGCAGGAATCTTCAGCAGAGGAAGGCAGAGAGCCTGCCCTGCAAATCCTTCTCTTTATATGTTTCTTCTTTTTGTGTCAATGGACATGTGCATCACTGTTTATCCTGGCACTGGTCGGCCACAGCAGCAAAGCCAGAGGTCTCTTTTGTTTGTAATCTCTGCTGAGCCGATGAATCATTGCTGTGCACCATCAGATCATTTCTGGTTTATAACACACTGCTCATGTCATTACAAAAATCTAGCCTTGAGTGGAGTAAGTAAATTTATGTTTTGTCTTGTCCTCACGTTCCTTTTGATATTTAGAATGTGATTTCCACAGAAAAACAGTAATACTGATCTGTGTGGGTGGACAACATCAGGTCTTGGCTGTGTCCAGTATAGCACTTTCTGGACACCAGCCACCATGTCATAGATGGGCTCCATTGAAACAGGCCTCTTTTAGTTGTCCAGTTCGTGTCCTGTCATCACGGACTTGCTGTTTCGTCCTTCTGAAAAAGCGAGATAGCTCTGAAAAGTTTATTCTGTTTGTCTAATGTCAAGTTTAAAGCTTTTCTGGCCTTTTTTTGGTGTGATTACTCCCGGGTACTTTGTACCCAAATTGCACTGCAATGTGCATGAGCTCAGCAGCTGCCCTCAAATCAGGACATGGCTGTGTCTCAGTGTTGCTGTGCTTTAAGCAGTCACCATACTAAAACGTCCGGGATACACACCAAAATGACAAGCACGTGTAGTTATCCATATATTGTCCAACCATACCAACCCCAAACAGAGCAAGGAACCTGAGGGTCACCAAGATCAACACAGACCTTCCCCAGAATCTGCAGTGAGGCTGAAATTGTATCTGTCCACCATGTGTGCAGTGTATACAGCGGAAAGTGCTCTCCATAAGAGCTCCAAACAAAGGGAAGTTGCTGCTGGGATTAACCTAACATGCATGAAATAGCTCATCCTCTGATGTGAGTCTTCTAAGATATCACACTACAATTTCTGCTGTCTTTCTAGTTTACTTTTTTATTCATGGAATTTTTTGTATCCGCTGTGAATTTTTTTGCCTCGGTGTAATAGTAAGGAGTAATTTTCAACATGCAGCTGGTGGAAAAATGACAGTGGGAACAATGGCCTGGCCAGAACTGTCATGTTGTAAAGCTAAATAGTAAATAGCCAGTGGGAGAGCAAACTTCACTGACACCCAAATACAGACACTGACACCCAAATACAGACACTGATATTGGCACTATTGGCTCCTGCTCTGGGCTCCCAGGGAGTAACACAGATGGCTGTATGTGTTGGTGCAGTACATCTCCCTCCCATCCGTGCCTCCCTCTGGCCCATGGGATCTCACAGCAGAATTAAAGGGCAGCAAGTCCATGGTGAGCTGTGCTGTACCAACCATGCTAAGTTATCCCAACCATCAGGGTGGCATGGAAGCTGTACACGTTGAGTACGGATTTCTGCAAGTGTGTCATACATGTGAAAAAATGTATTTCCCAGTTCCTTCTCCATTGACTGCAACTTCCTATGTCATCTACCAGGTCTCGGCTTCTTGGGACTGATGCAAAGACCTTTCTTCTTGCAAAATCTTCTGCAAAACAGTTCAACCTTCTGGCCAGCACCATGGCCTCTATTCACAGGGCATGGCAGCTTAGAGAGGTTTGCTTGCTGATCTTCACTCAGGGTTGTGACTCCACAAGTTTCCATTAAAGAGAGAATAAATATTTTGAATGTGACTGATTTTTAACAAAAAAACCCAAAACCCTAAGAAAAATATGTATGTAAAGACTTTTGTAAACAAAATGTGTTTTGGAATTTAATTGAGGCTTTGCATGCACATACTAGTGTCAAGCTTAATTTATTGTGTTTTGTTGTTTGAAAAAACATGTGAGAAGCATCTTCCTGCATGTTAGTCATTATTTAAAAGGGGGGACTCTGTTAGTAGGGCACTGAACCTTAGATCACTACAGGCCAGGGAAAATAAATCCCTTCACCTGTGTCCCTCTGCTTTTCTTTCTACTTCTTCAGGTCTACTTAAAACAGGAGCTTGTGGGTCAGGCAATGCCTAAGTTCATGTTTGTACAGAGCCTGTTGCAATGCTGCCCAAGATGTGCCTGGGGATGCTGCTGTAGTTAAGTGTTTTAGCATAACATGATTGATAATTCTATATATTTCAGAAGGGGTAATCAATGTTATTGAGATGAATTTTATGCTTCAGCCACTGCTTTATCATTATTGGTGAAAGTCACACCTACTCTTGCACCAGACTGTGCTGGAACAGGGAGTTTTCTCCCCTGGCTCTCTGGGACCGTGGTAGGGCTATAGAAAGCAGAAGGCTCCTCCTTTCCTGTGTCTCAGACAGTGGATGACATTAATCTTGGGAGTGGTGTATCCTTCTGAATCCCATAACCAAATATCAGACCTTTCATTCAGTTTGAGTTGAAGTCCTGAGCAATCCCAAGGCAAGCTAGAAAAGCCAGACAGTACAATCACCTTTGTCACTCTTTAGGACTTTGTACCACTGTGTGCCTCCAAGGAAAGACCAATAGGGCAGTCAGGCTAGTGAAGGACTTTACCTTCCATCTCAGAATCAAATATCATGTCTCTGAAATATGAACCAGTTTATGGAGTCTTGTAAAGCCCAAAGCTATAGGAAAGAAATCTCTAAATGCATTGAGCCCTGTGGCCAGTTTGCTGCTGTGTAGGATTTTTTCCTGGGGTTGCTCCATTCCCTTGTGTCGCTGGGCCCTCTTGGCACAAGTCATGCCTCATCCCACAACAGTTCATACAAAACTCACTTGTGCCTTCTGTCTGCGACTTGTCCCACCACTCCACTTTACTCTACCCAGCGCAGGTCACACTGAGCTCTCACCCTGGAGAGGAGCCAGTGGAAAGGACATGATAATTAAGCTGCTACCTGTGGCAAAAACACTCTTGGAATGAGTTTTTGCTTGCTTCTCCCCATCGTAATGTCTTTTCATTTATCATCTCCTTTCTCAGGGTCTGGTAGGGGATCCCAGACCAGGACCCTTCTCTGGGCAGCTGCCCTCCCATCTGTCTGCTTTCAGTGCCTCCCCAGCACCTCTGGCACATGGCCATGCTCCCTTCCTTCTGGGGACGTGCTGTGGTCGACGTGAGAAATGGACGAGGTGAAAAGTGCAAGCAAAATCCTTGTTAACATTTTGGGAATACATTACTGTATGTGTTTGTACATAGACTCTTGGAGCTTCACCAAGTCGACTCTGTGTCCTGATGAATACAACCACTTGTGGAACTATCACTTCATTTCACAGATAAGATCACTATTTGCTAGTGAGCCTTTTTCTGATTTTTTTTGCTACATGTACTTATTCCATGTACTTATTCTGGATCTGTTTGTAATGATGCTATATTTTTTCTTGTGAAGAGGTAAACACAGCTACAGATTCCAGTTCTGTGTTTCCTTGCCTACAGCTCAGGGACACTGTTGTAAATGACACTGCACAGCCGAGCCAGGTCAGAATCCAAAGCTCTGGATTTTGACATTGCTCAACCATGCAGATTTGGCCATGTATTTAGGGAAGAGACCCTTTCTCTTAAGTCACTAAATACCATCAAACACATGTTGAGCTGTGGTATTGGAAAAAAAAAACCCCAGAAAACCTGTGCCTGTGACTTCTGTGAACAGCAGCAAAAGAGATCACTACCTCCCATGAAGAAAAGAGCCTCACAGGAAGAGAAGTTATCTTCATGCTACCTAATGTGTGGAAACAACAACAGCCAGAAGTTTGTTGAAAAATTAGGCACAGGTAAGTACATTCTGCCTGATTTTTTGCTTTTGCTAATCAAAATAGTGTGTTCTGCTCATCTTTTCACAAAGGACAATAAGGAAACAATGGCTTCTTCAAAGGAGAAGTTTTCTGTCATTCAGATCTCCTTGGTCCCATAAAGGAAACTTTTGCCCATATACAATGGAATACTGGTTGAATGTTATCAACATGCAACACTTTGTGGTGTCTAATATAGATGGTGCCTCACTTTATTAATCAGCCAATCCCATTTAAAATGTTTGGCCACACTAGAGAGAAATGAAAGGCAGCAGTAGGTATGTCTTCTTAAGCATCGTGTTTTCAGGCTGTAAGAGCTAAGGAGTCTTGGAGGGCTGTGGGAAGGAGGTAGGAGCAGCCATGAGACGCTGAGCTCTCCCTACTATATTAGGTAACAAGGAAGTGGAGAAAGCTGTGCAGGATTACGAGTAGGATGAAGAATGGTATGTTTCTCTCTCGCCCTGTTCACTGTAATTCTCTGTTGTACATATCCAAGCAATTTATGGCTAAGTTTTAAATTCTTTTTGGAAAGTGATGGTTAAGTAAATGTTGGTGACAATAAGAGCACATCTGACATATAATTGCTTCTCTTACAGCTGAGGCTGGTGTTGAACAGAAGATGTTGACCTCTGATCACTGTGCAGAAGAATTAGTGAACTCAGCCGTGGCATCCTGAATCTACATTTTTACAATACAGATGTGTAGAGCTGAAAATCACTGCTTCCATCAAAACCAGCATACCTGTATGAAGAGACATCAAAGAATAAATGAAGATGGGAAATCAGTTATTCTCCAACCCTTAGAAACCAATCTTGCTTCAAATAACTTACAGTACGGGCAAAGTTGGAGGTACCATGACACTCAGTTGGGCTTAAAAAGAATGATGACAGGACCTTGTTGCCATCAACCTCATCCTTGTCTTTGCAATCTTCCTAAAATCAGCACCTCACCAGCATCACACCAGCTATATGAAGTGGCTCATTAGTAATTTATTGATCATAATTTTTATTATTATTATCATTAAAATATTGTTTTAATAATGGTGATTGGATATCTGGTGTGGAGAGGAACACAGCATGTGATGGCATGTTACCTGCTCACTGTTAACACCAGGCAATGTTGCTCAAACAGGGAATACTCATGTCTCTAGACAATGGCAATGTTACCATGGAAACATAGGAAGGAAACATAGATATCAATCTTCTGATATAGTAGGTCCCTTTTCAAATGGGTGATATTTTCCCGAAGTCTCTGTATTTGGAACAATAATTATTTTTGCCTACATGCAACATTAAAATGAGTGGTAATGCTCTTGAGTCATCAGCTGCATCAAAGCTTGCAATTTTGGAATCAGCATTTATCTCACTCATCCCATTAATCTTATTTTGGAGCTCTCTAGCAAGACTTAGACTTAACTCCTAAACTTGCTCATACGTATTATAAGCTGTGATGTAGTTGTTTAATCACATAATTTGCTGTTTCAATAGCAAATTAACAGCAAAACTGTTAAAAGTATACACAGAATCTTCATTACAAAACATCAGAACTAACAACAAATACCGTAGCAGTTGGATGAAAAAAATATTGTGAAAGGGCAGGGTAATTCAAAATAGCTTTTTTCTAAACAAAAACAGTGTCATGTCAAATTTGAGAAGATCATTATGTCTAGTCTTGTTCAGTGTTTTTCTGTATTAATGGACTTTTCTAATGTGTTACACAAAAGTGTTAAGTCTTTGAGAATATGAAATTCTAATTGTTATGGGCTATTTTGCACTGCAGATTCAGAGCTGGACTCAACATCTGGTTACAGTGGTAACTTTTGTAAAGGTCTTTTAGATCAATAACATCAACTTTCCAAAACACATAATGCAAACAAAACAGCCAAGCGCTTATAGAGTTGGCTTGGCTTTTACATAGTCCTAGTAGGCAGAATTCCCTCTAATTCCATGAAATTTCTACTGCAGAACTGAAGACAATAAGAATTTTGAGTGAAATGAGACTATGTGATGTGGACCATGGTAGTTAGAGGAATGTTTCTTGGCCTTTTGATCCTGTCTTTCATCTATCTGTGTTTATCTAAAATAACATGTACTTGGACATATTGCCACCAAAGTTACTCAAGTAGATGTCTTTGAGATCCTCTTTGGTTTTGGTGCCTTTGAGTTTTCAGCATCAGACAATACATTTGCAATCTTTCCCAGATGTGCCTAAAGTTAAGTGTTTGTCGAGATCTACAGGTTCTATGATTTGATATAAAGGAGTTTACATTACCTTGCAAAAATAGAGTGATTGAAAAATCAGCAATATTTGCAAAATATTAAGTTTTGTGAGAGAAAGAGCATGGATGGATATAGCCCTTTTATAAGTTATTTTTAGAACAAGCATTTTCTAACTGCTAGGCTTTAAAGGAAATTTCTGCTAGAAAAAAAATTTCCAAGAGCAGACATTTGACCCATCCTTGTGTTTGTAAATACAGAGATTACCATAAAATGTTCTTGTTTATCAAACAATCACATCTTCCTGAGAGCTGTTTGACTTTCTTTTAATTCTGCAATGGCTCAGTGTTCACTAGCTGGGAAGAGTTTACTCCCATCTCCTCTGTTTTACAGAAGTCAAGGAGCCAAGCCATGTCAGGTGATGACAGAAATCTTCTCCAGATCTTCTCAAGTAAACGACATCCCTCTTGCTCCCTCACGTCCCCCCCTTTGATTTTCCACATATATAGCTGCTACAGGGAATGTGAAAATGAGAAAACAATGCAAAATCCCCAACCCAAACCAATCCTGTGAAGAGGAATTTTTCCAGCCTTCCAGCCACATCTAGTGCAGATCTGCCTGGCCCTGCTGGACCTGCATCCCAGTGATAGCCACAGCTGCAGTCAGTGGATTTTTGTAAATGCCTTATGCCATTACAGTGTCCCTGACCTGTGCTCCTGTGAGATGCACACTATGGCTGTGACCCACATGGGGAGCTCCCCAGTGCCTTTGGAAAAGCCACCCCCACTCTCCTTCCATCACACTATGTTCAAGTCAGTCCCACTGTATGAAACCTACATCTTCTTCTTTCCTATTTCTGTACATCTGGAGGACAGAATGTGCTGTCTATATTTAGTGAAAAAATAAAACTGTCCACATTGTGCTCCATTTAAATCCATGGAGAGCTTTGTTCCTGATTTTAACATGGAGAGGATAGTGCCACTTTTTTCTCCCTGGGCTGGAGCTGCAATTGCTGAGCTGCTGCCCTTGAAGCCCCAGCACTAAGTCAAAGCCTATAAATCAGAGGGCTCTGTGCACTAGCAAACACATGTCAATGGGCACTATAGGAAACACTTCTGAGAAGTCACAAGACCAACGAAAATAAAGATAATATAAATTATTGCCAGTTATATAAAATTATTATCGAGAAATAAAAGGGAGTGCGTTGTTATGTTGCTGGGCTGTTTTTTGGTGTTGGTTTATATTTAACCTACTTAAATAAACTGCAATGGCTGTTCTGTGAACACAAAAATGGATTGAAAGTTTCCATCTGATTAAATAAGAAGAGATCACCCTGCAGCTAGTCTGCACATTCACTGATCAACAATGAAATCTCAATGGAAACTAGTGACCTGCCACTGTCAACACACAACCAATTTGAAAGGAGCTTGAAGAGGACAGTCATGCAAGCACCACTTTGGACATTTATTTAACACCACTTGAAAGGCCAGCTGTCTGTCCAGCTTGTGCTGTTTTCCATGTGTCGTTGGCTGAGACACATTGGCTCTGACTGTACGTGTAGATTGGATGGGACCAGGGTGTGCTGAGCTGTTTTACAGCTGGGTGGATGCCCTGCACCCTGGAATCCCCACCAGGGGACACCAGGCATATTGGGAGGTGTTGTGGTCAAGGTCTGTTCCCAGGGTCAGGCAACCTGGGAGAAAAGGAGTTGGTAGCACAGATGCCAAACACTATGGGCCAGCAGGCACCAGTATGGGAAAGCAGTCTGAGGAATCTGTCCTTTGCATTTTCTTACTTGATATTTTTCTCTTGCAGCAGTGCTTGCAATTGCAATGATTAAAACATCATTCGTATCTTGTTGAAGTACAGTAAAAAATGCGAATTTCTTCTGATTTTCATCCAGCATTAAAAGCAGTTCCAGAGGAATCTGACACGCAATAATATTCCTGGAGATGATGTACCCAATACCTGCAACCACTCAGCAAGGCAGGGCCCAGCTCCCCAGTGTCCTTCAGCCCCAGCTCTTTCTCAACCATGCCAGAACAGGATCAACTCTTTCCAGAGCCACCCCTGTGTCTGGCTGCTATCCCCCCTCAAAACTGATCACCTCTTTTTTTTTTTCAAGCACCCTGGGACATGTAAATTTAGCTGCACTTCATGCACCTTGGGAAGATCCGGGGGACTTCCATGCTTACCAGTGAGATCTCTCAGCCTAAAATGATAAGATTCAGCCTAAGCCTTCCAAGCTAGAAGAATTCCTGGCCTGTGTTGTCTTGCATGTTGGAATAAAAAGACAGCTAAAAAATTATGTAACCACAGATTTAACATATTGCTAAATTTTGCCTCCCTTTTGCAATTTCTTTTCCTAAACAGCCAATGCTGAAAATACAGTTCCAGAAGAATTTGCAATAGAATATTCTGCTCTCAGCTTCCCTTCAGGCAGAAACTGGACTGAGGGAGATGTATTTAACCCCTACAAAGAATTTTAACATAAGCAACCAACCATCCTCCCACTGGTTTCTCAGAAAACTAGTCTGTGAATTATCCTTTATTTCAAGATTCATTATCTAACATGTAAAAAACACTCAACACTGCTAGTTTAGTTTAGGAAAAAATTGCTGGGAAGTTCTTGTTAATTCTATGTTTTCTGGAAATGCAAGAGTACTTGCTTTGTTCTTCAAATATTTATTGGCTCCTGGAATTCCATTACTAAGTTTGAAGGAAGCCATAAAAGCAAGGCTGCTCCAAGGTAACATCTCCTTGCCTTTTTGCAGGACCTGCATATTTTCCATGCTCTTAAATCCATGCTGATTTGCCACATAGAAACAGAAAATCTTTCTCCTTTGGGGGAGATAAGTGATCTCTGAGTTTCTCTCAGGCAGTCTTCTGCCTGATTAGGAATCTTTCGTTTCAGATTTCCCCACAGATCCTACTTTTTAATTTTCAATAATTTGGTCACCTTTATTAGCCATTGCTTTTATCATCTTTGCAAAGTTTTTGGTTGCTGTGCAGCTGCCTTTCCCAAGTAGCTGAAGAAGGAATGGAGACAACCAGTGAGGGAGACTTCTCTTCCCTCCTTCACTAAACATCTGATTATTCAGCTCACAAACACAATTTTAGGGGAAAGCATCTTGCAGGCTGGAGACCCCCAAAAGTGTTTGTCTTTGTGACTGATACTAAAAATGGCATTTGGGGTACATCATCTCCGGGAATGTTATTGTGTGTCAGATTTCTCTGGAACCACTTTTAATGCTGGATGAAAATAGGAAGGAATCAGCACTTTTTATTGTACATCAACAAGCTAAGAATTATGTTTCAGTCATTGTAATTGCAAGAAAAATATCAAGTAAGAAAATGCAAAGGACACATTCCTCAGCAAGCAAATGCATTTACTGACCCTGTTTATCAGCAGGGCTCCTCCTTAACTGATCTGGGGCTTTATTTACCTTGCAGAGACCAGGATCAAATCTCTCCTTTCTCCTCAGATTTCCAGGGTCACTTAGAATTCCCAGCTTTTTTTATGTCTATCTTCCTCTGTTAAAGGTGGAACTGTTCTGCCTCATTTCTTTTTTTCAGCCTTCAAACGCTTTCTCTCTTTTAGTTTCTTCCCATCACTCAGCTGGGAAGAGAAGGATTGCCGCCCTCACCTTGGGGGCATCTCTGATTCCGCAATTCCTTTGGATTTCTTAATTAGCATGTTTCTGGCAGCCTGAGAAAGTCACAAAACCTTCAAAATCACCCTGATATTTTAGAACTTGTTAGACACTGACAATACTGACATATTTTAAACTCATGCCTTCCAGTTTGCCTTACAGCACCCACATATGACAAGCTAGTAATAAGGACTGTGGATAATAATTCAGTCATAACCCAGATGGCTTTGAGAACATTTTTTCTAAATTACCTTCTTCACCGTGGGAAAGACATTAAGCTACTTTGGGGGACTGGGCAATAACTCACAAATTGGCCTGTACATTGTCAGGAGAAACTTTCAAGACAAAGTCAAGGCATACAAGATAGGAACAGTCTGTCTACTTCGAAAAAAAGCAGGGCTGTGTTTGCTAACAGGTGAAGTGGGAACAGTTTTGTGCCATGGAAAATGAGGCCCTGACGCTGCTGTGTTACTGGAGTAAACTGCATTGTCGATAAAATAAAAAAGGGAACATTGGCTGTGAGTACAAGGAGTGTGCTGACCTCATGAAGTGCAACTCAGCTTGGCTGGGAGAGCTTGAAGGAATGATTAACTAAAACAAGAACGTTTTATTAGACCTCTTCTAACATCATCTGAAAAGACTGGGTGGGGAGGCACGGGGATTTATATTTCTGGGAGGCACCCGTCCTCAGCAAACATGGGCTCAGTCTCAGTGCTTGGTAGGTTTTGGGCTTTTTTCTCTCATGTCCCACATTTTCTATGAAGTTTTGGTTATTGACATCATTTATTGTGCTTAGCACAACTCATTGTTCTCTAAGGGAAGGATGAAAATTATCAGAAGCCTACCTGCTTTCAGTGCTCAGAGCTAGAGACCATGTATATATAATTATTGTTGTTCAAAACACAGGGTAAAACTAAAAAGGCACCAAATGTAAAAGTTCAGAACAATTAAGGATGATGTTGACACCCATGGAAAAGTAGTAGCTTGCGGATTAAAGCTACTTTCCTGAGTTGTTTTCATGGGGTTCAGCCCCCCAAATATTACTATTCTATTTGGAACTATAGAACCACTTGCAAAATGGCCTCAGGGCATTTTCACTGAGGGAAAAAAAAATCATTGACAGTGGACTGGGGTTTTGGGAAGAAGCTGGACATAGAGACCCTCTCAGATGCAGGGGTTTGTGTTGCCCCATCTTTCTCTTGTTGATTTTGAGTCACCAAAATGTGGTAATGCAATTATCATGTTACAGACAGCCTCGGGCAGCTGAACTTTGCTTTCTGGTGGCTGATCTGCAATCCCTGTCCCACCAGCAATGTTAGGCTGTTCGGCTGGCTTGTGTCATGCCAACTGCAGATAAACCAAGTTACAATAATGTTACAACCCCAAAAGTAATAACCAAGATCACCAACGAGAACATCTTACAAGACTCACACTCAGGAAGATCACTTAAAGCTGATGCTCCACGTTTCAATTTAAAAAGCGAGGGCTGAGGGATGCAAGCACTATCATTTCCCTGGAGCTAGCCATATGTCTCACTTCAGGCCTGCATAGATTGGGAGCTGACAAGAGTCACATCTCAGACACAAAATCCTGAAAAGAATACAGAAGAGGAGATATGAATTTGATACTAATTTATGTTAAAATTAAAGATTTCTAGATCAGCCCAGACATTTTTTGAGGACATGATGTTTCCCATAAATAGGAGACTGGAGTATAAGAGGCAGCAAAATCAGTGCCAACTGCTCAGAAGTATCCAGTGTAAAGGACTCCCACTGAAAATTGTTTAAACTCAGAGCAGGAGAAAGAATGCAGTCATAACTGTAGTAAGTGGGAGTTCAACAACATTTGAGAATACTGTGTAGAACCCAGCTTTCTGTCTGTCTTTTCTTTCATATATCTTCAGTTGCAACAAGTAGGGGAGGATTTTGTAGTGAACCTCTGCCTGTGCGCCATGTCCCCATCTACTTCACTTTTCCCCTTTACTTCCATCTTCTGCAAGAAAACAGTTAGACAGAGAAGTAAAAGGAAGTGGAAATTAAGAGTGAGATGTATCTCAACAACACAGCTCTATAAAAGGGAATTACTCAGCAGCATGGGGAATAAATCAGAAAGAAACAAATACAGGATTTACTGCCCTTGTCAGCTATTTTGGATGAATCAGATCCAAAACCAAATCTGATCTCTTGTGTCTGGAAGAAAGAGCAATATTAGTCACGTAGCTAGGCACAGTAATGCTTCAGATTAGGGTGGCAGTGTGCCTCAACTACCTCCTCTTTTTGTGATCGGCCCCCATGCTGGGTCTATGTGTACTAGGGAAACACATTATCCTCAATTATTTCTTTTTCAGGGTCAGTTCTGCAGGATTGTTGATTCTGCAGGATTCGTGTTCCTGCAATGGAGAAGCAGCCACGTGGCTCTGCAGGCACTGTCCTCCCTGAACACGAGGCCCTTACGGTTCATGGACCATTTCCCATGGCCTCGATAATCATCAGTGAACCACATCTTTGGGAATTACTGCTGAGGGTGTCTGCATTTTAATATTCACCGGCACAACATCCAGGTGAGCGACTTGAACATAGCAGTCAGCAAGCACATTGTCATGTTCAGGCTTCGTGCCACACTGCAGAATAGTGATATTTCCATTTAAATGCCAGTCAGGAAAGCAGTGTACTGAGCAGAGTACAGGACACAAGTCAATCCAGTTCAGTTCAATATTCTCATTTGAGAGTTACTGTGGGCTAGGCAGAGAGCAAAATAGCCTGCAGCTTTCAGCACTGTTCTCTTCCTAAATGATCCTGAATGACTTTATTGATGTAAGCCACTCCCTCCATTTAGTTTGAGGTCTGAATTGCTTATGAACCCAGACGAGGTGTCATGGTATGCCTTCAACCATATCATGACATTTTACAACTGTGTATGATTTGTGAAGATGAACTACTTGAACCAACAATTGTGAGCCCTTGCAACTGCAAGCTGAGGTCTAGCTGGTGCTTTCTCTGTCCTTACATGCACATCAAAGCCCCATTTCTAATTTAATGTAGATTCAATCAAACAATAAATCCATCCATCCATCCATTATAGGGAGCAAGAATATTTTCAAGATGAATCAGCAAGGTAAAACCATGAGCAAGCACCAGCCAGGTAAAGAGGGAGGATTTGCAGCCTGGGGAAACCCAAGTGACTGACAAGGATGTTGCACACTGGGTTTCCGACACAGATAATATGTACAGACATGGTTACTTTGCAGAGGAATTGAGCATCAGAGCTTGCCTTGGCGTCCCACATTGCCCTCTGCAAATTTCATCTTTCTCTTTTGACTGATCACCAAGGGGTTTAGTTCCCCTCTAAAACAGCTCTACTCTTTAGAGGCTTAGTTGGAAACTGAAACACAGGCAGTTTGATTGCCCCTGAAGAGAACAGCAGGATCAACAGAACAGCAGAAACACACATTGACGTACTGCGCCTGCTACCAGGTCAGCAGGGTAAAAGGGAATTTTTCAAGGTCAGAGACAGTTCATAGGTATTTTCTGGCTCTTCTGGTTCAACTGAAGGTAAAACAGGATCAGGAAAGGTTCTGGGCAAAAGGGCAAAGGAATAGCGTGCGGGTCGAAAAACTTGCCTCTGGTTTATAGCTTCTGATCCTGGATTCAGACACTTGTAGTATGTGAAAGCACCATTTTTCAAATGTGCTTTGTCATGAACAGGCTGTTACAGGAAGCTGGCAGAAAAAACCCTTCAGTGAGCGGGATGCTGACTCCAGCCCAAAGATGGTCACACAGTCCCTCAGGTGCACGTGTGCAAACGACCTTGCTCTGAACAGGGAGAGACAGGGATGTGCAGCTGCTGGCGCTCCCTGCCTCCAGCTCTGCACATCCCAGCCTCCTGTTAACCACTGTTTTGGAACAGTTGCTTAGATACCACAAGAGCCTGGCTTCAACTTCAGGCAAGTTAATTTGACATTAATACTTGACAATACCAAATGTATTCCAGAGTTGGGACACACTCACAGATGAAAACCACAACATTGGTAGACATCAGTACTAAATCTAACTGGAATGAACAAACCTTCTGTCAGAGATCTGGTTGAGTCGCCCCCTTTCTTCTCCTCAGGCTCTCAAGGACTGCAGCAATAACACCCACATGTGAAATTTCATGTGCCCTTGGCTTGCTGGAGCTTAGTGTCAGCTCAGTCCATCCAAGGCCTCAACTTCTTGAAGGGGCCCCGGGGCCAACTTTACATTTTCCAGTCCTTGTAGTGACGAGGCCCTACGATTTAAAGGTCATGGCTGCAGACCTAATGTCACCCCAAGAGCCTGCATATTCTTTCAGGAGTCACAAAGCTTTCTGGCTCATTGTTTATTTCTGCAAGGACTTACGTTAATGAAGACACCATTTTAGACAAACACCACTTCAAGATGTTATGACTTAATTACCTGAAAAAACCAAACCCAACATACAAAAATGGGATTGCATCCCTGCCACACTGTCTTCCATCCCTCTTGGAATCTGCTTGTCTCCAAGCTGTCAAGGTCCCTTGAATCTGCAGGTAGTGACCCCCCTGGCCTCAAGCAGTAAAAATGGCTGAAAGATCAAGAAAGAAACATTTGTTATTATTTTGTGGCTTTTAGGGTTTGGTTGGTTGGGGGCTTTTGTTTGTTTATTTCTTTGTTTGTCTGGTGGGGTTTCTTGTTTGCTTTTGTTTGGTTTCTTTTTCTGACAAATTATCAACAATAATGCAGACAATCACAGACCCCAATTATCCTGGATAAAAGGTCATTTATTTCCCATACTTCTTTCTCTTGCATCCAGAAATACATATTCTTGTTTATGGACTAATGGGACCTGATTACTGTGCTGTTATGAAGTGCTTTGTGACTGATAGATCAAAAATTTACCTGTGATTTTTCTCTTATTACTAATATATGGATGGTTGTGTAGGACTTTGCTGCAGCAGCATTTCCTGTTGTACCTGGTGACTTAGTGACTGTCTGGGGCAAGGACATCTGAGCTTTGTAGATTCCTGTCAGAGCAGCCACATAGTACTGGGCTATTCCTCCCCTTAACTGGTTACATCCATGATTTGGTACAGTCAGAAACACAGATTTGAGTAGATTTCACTTTCTGCTAGAACATCATTAAATAGAAGTTCACTGGATCAAGTCTTTCAATCTTTAATCAAATATTATTCCCAAAAAGAACAACAGAAAGGAGCCTTAGATTAGTGAGAATCAGAGCACTCTTCCATTTTTTCTTCTTAATATATCTCCCTTCATTTGGAATGTCTCTTAAGTCATTGCAACAGCTGAATAATGTGGCCCTTATTTCCCCTGGGAATAATTTTAAATGGTATAACATGCCATTCAGAACAAATAACCTAAGAAAAGTGCTGTAGATAACATTTTAATAAGCTTTATCAGATGATGGAAAATATAATGTTTTCCTCTGCAGCCATGGGGGAAACCATGAATCTTGATCTTGACAGCAGTTCTTCAAGAGAATGATGCAAAAACTGAGAAAATATAAGGATTATCAGTGTCAGTTTTCACTTTCAAAAACCAGAATTTCTCTCCCATTTGGTCTGTACAAAAACTTTGTATCTACTGATATTTCTCATACTCTTCCTTGTAATATCTAATTCCATAAGAAATTGTTTTGAGCCATACCAACAGATTGAAACGACAACTGTATCACAAGAGTATTTATTTTTGTCACATAAGCTCCAGAAGAAAATCACTTTTAATGAAATCTTGGTCAAAAAGATCTCCTACAAACAACTGTAAAGACAAAAAAACCCCCTTAGCTATTTAAACAAAAGGTACTTTATCAGTTAGGCTCAGAATACTTAGTTTTCTTAATCAAAGGTATGAAGGATTGAAAGGGAGATCTTAAAATGTACTTGACAGTATTTATAACTTTTAATATCTAGGCAAAGGGCAGATCATTAAATAAACTGGAATTAGGGTAGGTTGGATCTCAGGAGACTGCCTTATGGTTCTTTGCATTTTTGGAGCTTCAGTGGATCCAAGGAGCTGTTTTGTCCCTGTTGCAAAGCCTTTCCCTGTGTGTTTATGCTTGCCCAGTTTTACTGCCCATTAATTTTTCAAGCTACCTCCTGTGCCATTGTGAAATATTGCAGTTTATGAATTTTGGAAAAACATTTACAAGAGAAATTAGGTAAAGCAAATTCATAGTTGTTATGGTTAATTAACATCATATAAGGAAAAAACAAGGAAATGTCTTTGTAGATGAAAACCATATGGAAATGAAAATGAGATTTAGTGTCATTTTATCATAGAATCATAGAATAGTTTGGGTTAGAAGGAACCCTAAACATCATCCAGTTCCAACCCCCCTGCCATGTACAGGGACACCTTCCACTAGACCATGTTGCTCAGAATCCCATCCAGGCTGGCCTTGAACACTTCCAGGAATGGGGCATCCACAAATTCTCTGGCCAATCTGTTCTGGTGTGTCACCGCCCACTGCGTAAAGAATTCCTTCCTAACGTCTAATCTAAACCTGCCCTCATTCTGTTTAAAACCATCGCCCCTTCCCCTGTTACTATCAGCCTATATAAAAAGTCCATCTCCCTCCTTTTTATAAGCCCCCTTTAGGTACTGGAAGGTACTGTAAGGTTTCTCTTCTCCAGACTGAATGACTCCAGCTCTCGCAGATGTGAGGTGTCCACCTCACATAAGATGTGTCCCTTAACCTGTTTTCATAAAAAAAAAGCACAAAGTAGTTACTGTAAAAAGAAGGTTAATCACTTTAAATGAACAGCAGATTTCTCTGCTGGTAATTCCCAAGTGGAATAAAGCCAGGCAATGTTGACAGTTGACACACAGTCATTGTGGGGAAGGGAAGGGAAGGGAAGGGAAGGGAAGGGAA
>VZTJ01002240.1:155839-198385 GCA_013397795.1 Orthonyx spaldingii | reverse complement strand
GAAGGGAAGGGAAGGGAAGGGAAGGGAAGGGAAGGGAAGGGAAGGGAATATGTACTGCTTCAACCAAATTTTTTTCTGAAGAGGTATGTTAGGGTGCCCTCAGTAAGGTATTAAAAATCAATATGCTACAAGGGAAAATAAACTGAAGTTATAATTTCTTATCTAAGAACAGAACAATGAACCTCAGACACAGGTGAAATAAACAGGCCATTTATAAGTTACTGTAAGATTTAGAAAGACAAACCAATCTTTTATTAACTAGTAACAGTGAAGTCTGCATCTGCCAGGATACCTGCTAACAGATTTGTTTTCGAGTTTAACTGGAGAATATATTTTTAGAAAAGGGCAATATATTTTTCTTGTAATTTGAAAGTTCAGCAGGAAGAAATAACTCAGTCTTGCAAAAAATTCCTACTGCAGTCCTTAGTTTTATGAGCACAAGATTTTACAAAGATTAGTGCTCAGCAAATGTTAAAAAAAGAGAGCTTTGCTTTTTAAAGAAAGGAATAGCTTAATAAAATTGTGATTCTATTAAAGTCCCTGCAATCAGACTAGCAAAACAAAAGGTCTAGAGGCATAATGGGAAAAGGAGTGCCCAGAATAGAAAAGTTTTTTAGTATCATTCAGACATTTACATTCTTCTGTGTTGTTAAGATCCCTCATCAAAAACATGCTTCAGTTTTGTGTGATGCTTAGCAAATACAGAAGGATCCAGACTTAAATTTTAATCTAAAATGCTTTTTTATAGTGAGGAAATAAGAATTAGGGCCATGGGTGCACACAGGGGATGATTGATATCTCCATGGAAGAGTAAAGGTTGACTATCTTATCAGCAACCCATGGTCTACTCCATCAAAGTATTTGTGCTGAGTGGATGTGACTGGAAAAACCTGGTTGGAATATGGCAGTCTTCACTCATGCAGGGAATTAAATTCAAAATTTGAAGGTCAAATATCTCATTCTTAAATTTAACAAAGAGGACTAATGCAGTCCATAGTAAACAAATACAGCGTGGTTTGGACTTGGTCTCTCATCTTCAAAAAATTACTGAGAATTTTAGGTTTTGGAGTAAACAAATTTCATCACAAAGAAATAGGTGGCCACCATGGAAAATGTTCATGCCATTAAACAAGCAACCAAAACACATTTTGACCATAAATATTTTCTATTTTGAAATATCATTACAATATTCCATTAGCTGCAGGACCTGCAATTCAGCTGTTTTCCATCCAAGCTCCTCTGTGGTCTGGACTTCTTCATCACAGAACGTCACACTAAATGCACTGTGGAGCTCAGTAAGGGGAGAGGTACCACATCATGCAAGACGGGATGTGGCGAGAGACTCTGCCCAGAGGAATGGGATGGGGATGCAAGCCTCCTGCTCTGCCACTGGGCTTTAAGTAGAAGCAATCAAGAATTTATGATCTGGCCGAAAAGATTATGATTGACTAGTTAAGTTTTTGATACACTCCCAAGATCTCCTTCTCTTTAACAGAGCTGGCGGATACAGCCTCAAAACAGGACGGTTTTGCTGGACTAGGAGGCGGCTGAGACTGCACATCATGTGGGACTTTGGGGCAGGATAGGGCAGTGCATCTGGACAAGCACCATGAATAACCTTCACCTTCTCTAATGGTCTGTTGTGGAGGCCGGTGGGCCTGCACCACCAAGGACCAGGAGGGTCCATTGGTGGGACAACCCCTACTTTGAGAGATCCTCTTGTGGTCATGGACAGTAAAAGGCCTTCCCCCAGGATGCTTTGTTCTATTATGCAACTGTACCCCAGTTCTCCTCTCCCGGTTGGTCATTGGTCTCCCCGCCCCTTCTATACCGTATAAGCCCCGATTCCAGAGAGTTCTCCCTTTCCTGTTTCCCCATTGGCCTTTGCCCCATTGCCACTCCCATAGAGTTTCCCCATTGGCCCTCAGACTCTAACCCCACCTATGTACCGCCCCTGTGCCTTCAGACCATTGGTTCTGGTGCTCTCCCCACCCCCACATAAAAACCCTGGACCCTCCTTTGTTCTCTTGTTTTCGTCCCTGAGTTCTTTTTTGGCTGCCACCCTCCCAGTTCTTCGCCCCTGGAGCCTTCCTCAATAAACCTCCTCTGCAGAACCCCATACGAAGACCCTTCTCGTTTCTCCCCGTCGAAGCCATCCGGCATGCTTGTGTATGTGTTAGTGGCTGCACTGCACCGAGCAACTCACCTGGGAGACGCTTTCGGGAAGGTTGTGGCACCTGACCACCCAACCCTGCTGCAACACTCTGTGTCTTGAAACAGAGCCAAGAGTGAGGTTCAGCAGACAGGAAAGCTGGGACACCTGCGGTATCAGAGCCTTGTGCTGCTGTTCTCAACAACGGTTGCATGTGCTGTGAGATGCTTTGAAAGCTAGCAAGGATCAGGCAAAAGTGCTATTTCCTTACACTCTTGGATTCTTACTTGGTATTTCAGGCAGAGAACAGATGGAGGCAGCTGGAATTAGGAGTGGCATTACAATATTCTTTGTGTTCATGTAATGATTCAATTTTTCAACTATTTAACAAGAGGAATCGTGTTTTAATCCTAAAAGCAAAGAAAAAGTTTCTTTTGAATGTTTTTATATTTTCATGTACAGTAACAACATTTTTTTAAAAATTAAGACATTAAACTGTGAGGGAGGAAAGGCCTATGCTTAGATCTAGACATAGCTAAGTAGTACATAATCTTTCTCTACTTCACTTAGGCACTGTAATCATCTCTTACCTACCTGAAACATAAATCCTATGAGCTTAAAACTATCCTGAAACAAACTTCTCAGGATAATATAATATATATTTCTTATATGTTATAGTTTGACTGGTTTTAATTACTACCCAGTGGAAAATTCTACATTAGGAAGTTCTTCACAGAAAGAGTGATTAGACATTAGAATGAGCTGCCCAGGGAGGTGGTGGAGTCACCATCCCTGGAGGTGTTGAAGAAAAGACTGGATGTAGCACTTAGTGCCATGGTCTAGTTAACAAGGTGGTATTAGGTCATAGATTGTACTTGATGATCTCAAAGACCTTTTCCAACCTAGTTAATTCTGTGATTCAGTGTGAAATAACATCTTTGCCTTTAAAAAATTACACTCATAAGTAAAAAATTCAATGTACCTGCTCAATGACATGAGAGCTCCAACTGCACAAAGGTCACTGATGTTGCAGAAAGCTTACTTGTTCCTGTTCTCTTTCTTTCCATCTCCTCATTACTGATCTTCTCCTATATCAGATTTTGATCTTCAAGCAGTGAAGGAGGTGTTCAAGGCCAGGCTAGATGGAGCTCTGAGCAACCTGTTCCAGTGAAAGGCATCCCTGCCCACAGTAGGGGGATTGGAATGAGATGATCTTTATGGCCCTTTCCAACCCAAACCATTCTATGAATCTGTATTTCAGTTCTTTGAGAGCAAATTTTCTTCTTGTGCAGAGCCCACAGTTACCCAAGATTTCTGCTCAGTCTGTGAAGTTCAGAAGGCCATATATGCTTGAGAAAGGCCATTCCAAACATAATCTTTGGTTCAGTTTGATTCAGGAGCTCCAAATTCACTACAAATTATTGCTATTCCTAAAACTATATTTTTGGTTTCTGTGTTTGGAAAAATACTCACCAAATGTCCTACTTTATACTGGTTGCCTGTGTGTGTACAATCTGCTTACACCTTATTTGTCCTGATTATGGAAATGTTTATCACAACCAAGTCTCTCACTTTCAAACAGAACTGGGAGGAAGAGAGAGGGGTTGTTTGCTGAAGGGACTGCTGGTTGTACTTAGTCCTTGGAAAGACAGAAAAAACAAAGGAGAAGGAGAGAGTGGAGCAGAAGCAGAATAAAGGGAAGGAAAAGAAAGAAAAGAAAATAAAAATATCCACCTCCAGTGCTGCAGCTCTATAACCTGGCCTAAGTGTCAGCCTTTGGAGCAGCATCTGAGGATTATTCAGCCCTACTGAGAGCAGGGAGGATGATAAAACAATAGGAAAATAACAAGCAGACACTCACCAGAGAAATGTTTTCCATTTGTACTGAGGTTAGAAACAAATAATCAAAACAAGATCCAGTGTAACTTTTGCTTTTTCCACAAAGTTTTTCCTGCCAAAAGATGTAATGTCACATGGATCTGGTAAATCTGCCGGCCTGGAGCCTCCACCAGGCTGCTGTGACAACACCCACCAGAGACCCGTGCTGTGAGCACAGGGGGGCCACAGCATGATGTCCTCTCCTTGGCTTTCTGCTGCTCCCCACATCTGCTGCAAAGCCACTTTCCCTGCTTGTTGTGAGACCTTGCTGTCACCATCTGCCACTGCTGTCATTGTCCCCAGACCTTGGACCTAGGCTGTGTTCATTCCTGCACCGACTCATTGACAGTCAGCCCACCCACAGCAACTCCCTAACGCTTTCATTAAGGAACTTAACAAATCCTTAAACTAGTACAAGGCAAGTACAGATCTAGAGCCTCCCTGGGGCACAGCAGATGCCTTATCTACCCGCCACAATCTCCACGTCCCCCTGAACAGAGAAGGGCGTGCTCCCAACAGATAAGAGTTATCCCCAAAACTTTGGTGTAACCGCCAGATTAAAGAACAAATATAAAAAGCAACCTTTAAAACCACAGTATTTACATTGTAAAATGGCTTGTATATGTCACAAGACAAACATCTCAGAGCAAAGGCACAATCCTGATTGCAGAGCAAAAACTAAACAGACCACAGCTCAGCTCTGGGCATCTTACAGGCTGCAGACTCGATTGTGCTTCATTGTGGAGGCAGCAAAATTTTGCAAAAGGCATTGTCTGTGACAGCCTGAATGTGGAGGTGATCATATAGAGGATCAGGGTATTTAACCACAAGAAGAACACCGCTATGGCTTAGGTTGTGGAAGGCAACCACTCCACGGCAGTGGTGCCTAGAGAACACAGTATACAAAACTGGAGGCCTGATCCTACAATGCATTAAGTGTAAATCCAGGTGTTCCTGAGTTTTAGGTTTCCACAATTCAATTGCACTCGCAGAGATAAGGAGAGAGAGCGCAAGAGAGAGAGAGAGAGAGAGTGAGAGAGAGAAGCATAGGGCACAATTACAGGGTCTCTGTTAGAGATTGGAGACATCATCAGAAACATTATGGTGAAAAAGCTAATTATCACACCAGGATTTTTTTTTTTAACAAGTGAGATCAACATTAACACTTCCTGGGTATTTAGGTAAGCTCAGATGCTCAAAAGCTATGGTAAATGAAATGAAACAATTGCAAATGTAGTTCAGTTCTATTCAAAACCAGATGAACATGCTTGCAGTGTTTTCTTGCTCAGTTACCATTCTAGACAAAAAGCTGATAAGCCTTCATAAAGAGTGTGTGTACAATGCCTTTATATTGATATAGTTCCCCATGAAGGCCCCTGCAATATGAAATTATTATGAATAATCTTCATATTGGCAGCTCTCTTAGCCTTATTAATGCCTGTACTGAACACAAATACAAACAACTAGTTTTCAGAAGTCTTTCCCACCAGGGAATATGAAAAAAAGTAGGTTGATTTGACTGATTGCTCTTGTCATTGCTCTTAAAAATGTAGAACTGAGCTTATGTCTCAAATTTGATATGCAAGATTTAACACAGAAAGTTTTTCTCCCTCATAACCGGTATGAACTCAGAGAGACAACAAAGATATTAATAAAAATATGCAACATAATCCACATGACATTCTTTTCTGGGCTCCTGCAGGAGAGCATGGTGTGTCTCCAGCCTAGGGGTTTCTGTAAATCAAACAATCCTTGTGACTCTCAGCAATCCTTTTGCTTAAATTGTTGTGAATGTGATCTGCAAGGTGTAGGATAGAAAGCAGAAATGTAGCTGTGCTGTATTTGCACTGCACTCCAAATTGAGAGGGAATGGAAAAATTAAGAGCAGACTGGAAAATAAAATCCCTGTTTCTAAACAATAAGAGCTGTGAGATATCCACTGTTTTGGTTAATATTTTTTCCATGTAAAAAAAAAAAAAGGCCTCTTTGTTTTAAGGTGTATTTATAGAAGGAATTCTCTTATTTTGTATTTTACTATGCCTCTAAACTTAATAAATGCACTCCTGTGGCTGCAGGCAGGGAGAAGTGGCAGTTAAGAGAGGAATTTGGGCTGAAGGGCTTTGGGTAGGTGACCAGCCGGCTTCCCACGCAGACCTCCAAGCCATGGCAAGGCTGGAGACAGACTGTGCCTGGGTGTCTCCAGCTGTTCTGTCCTGGCACCACAGACCACTTTTCTCCCAGAAATCTGTACATTAAAGGCTGAGCTTTCATTGAGCAGGAATAGCCCCCAGCTATAGATTGAGAGAGTCTCTTGACTTTGTGGAATGTCACACATTCATCACCTCAAAAATTTGAACCAACAGATGGAAAATGTGGGAAATCTTCCTAACCTAATGAGACTTGTCTTACTTCTTGTCCAGGAAAACTGGCTGTTTCCTCACAGGGAGGACTGAGGGTATAACACTCCCGTTATAAAAGACCATCTTTTTCCATTTTCAGAATTATTGAATTCCCATGAGGCTTCAGGATGTTTTCATAATTATTTCCAGTTTCTAAAATTTCTTGTAAATACAATCTCCTCAGTCCCACCGAAGTGAATAGTCTAAACAGGGCTAGCACACTGACTCACATCTGTTCCCCCTCCCCAGCTTGGCTGCCCGGCCATTTCAGCCCCAGCCATTGGGTCCCCTCATGGATAATGCCCTTTGGGGTACCTTTGGGGGATGATTCCCAGGATAACACACATGGATAATACCACTTTGTTCAGGGACTGGAAGGGCAATGCCTACAGATCTCATTTATCAACACAGAGAGAGCCCATTGAGCCAATCACTAAATTAGCTTTTATGGACTTTTTCATTTCAGTTTAAAATGTCCAAACCCCCTCTGCTGCCAGTGGTTCAGCCGAGCAATAGGTGGAGTGTTTTTCTGGCCTATAAGGAAGGGTAGGTGCTGCATGTCCTGGGCTGCACCGGAGAGCAAGTGAGGCTGATTGAGGATGCAGAGGCTGCCGGGACACTGCCAGGACACTGCCAGCGGGCTGTGAAAGGGGCGGCAGTCAAATACATCCTCTAGGAGAGTCTCAGGAGGGAGGAGAGACCTCCAGAACCACATGCACACTGTGGTTCACAGGGAACCAGTTCGTCCAAAAGAGGGGCTGGGGGCAAACTGGAGCCATATGGGCAGCCAGGAAGCAGGGACATAGAGAAGAACTGCAGAGCTAAGTTCTTTGAAGTGTAGATGGCATACTAAAGTGCAAGAGACCACACTGCTGACTGATATTAGGAATGTCATTTAATCTACTGAATAAAATATTCAATAAAAGTGCTGAGTTCATACTGATTCATTGAACGCCTTCTATAAAACTGCCTATTTACACAGCCTCCCACAACCTCTTTTCCACACCTTCATTTAAAGACAAGAAAAGCTTCAATATCATTGTGTGGCAGGGAATGAGTGTGATAAAAATACCTGTGTGAGACAAATATCTTTTGCATTATAAAATTTAGGAAAAAAGGTCCAGGGAGAACTAGACGATTGTGTAAAGAGGTTTCAAATATAGGGGAAGCAATCTGAAAAAAAAAAGCCAACAAATCCCCCCCAAAAAGCAAAACAAAAACCAAACCAAAACAAAAAAAACCCTAGGAAAAACCTGAGAAGCTAAAGCAAATCCGTTCTGCACAAAGCTGACCATCTGGAACGTGTTACTGAAGAAGAGATGTGGGATCACATAGATTGTTTCTGGAAAGGGAGGGGCTTGAGGGGCATGGAAAAAAACCCAACATGGTTGAATTAAGAGCCGGCCACAAATGCTGAGACAGATGGCTTTTGCTCTTCTTAAAATGATGTATGTTCCCATGATTCTATATCTCTGCTAATCGCTTTAACACAGGAGAACTACATGGAGCAAGATGTTAAGGAGGAAGCAGAGGCACCTGGGTAAGATGAAAAGAACTTCTCTTGTATACCTCTGTCCTATAAACTGAAATTCAAAACAGGGATGTCTCTCTTATGCAATAGTACATCTGTTGCTATTCTAAACTCTTTGGGCACAGAAACTCTTTCCAGACAATGCAAAGCAATCATTTGGGTGTTATGACAAGTTTCCAGCTGTAAGCCATATATTTGTTTTATAGCAAATTTTAGGTTAGTTCCTAGAACTTAAAACATATTCAATCTGCTTTTGTTTTACAATCTGTAAACACTTTTAGAGCTCTATTCTTTATTTAATGATAGATAGGCACAACACAGCTGTTCTCCAGTGGACTGTATTTTCAGCATAACCTTATTCTTTCCTACAGATTTTCAACTATGTTAGAGGAATAGGGGACAAAATATCAGGAGACCAAAAATGTCTGAAATAGAGAAGATGAATGATCTTTCATTTATATCTGCAGGACCTTGCACTGACTGTCTTTCACAGTACCCAGGGCCACAGAGGATGCCTTGGATAAAGCTAGTACATAAATTTGTTTCTGTGGCTCAGCAGAAGATATTCAATGTAGTGCAAGGGTACAAACAAAACAGGGATGTCAACACAGAGCATCTTGAACAACTGCATGTGGTTTCTCAGAAAGGTCAAGTGTTGCATCAGCACGATTATAAATGCTCCTGGTAGACAAGGCAGCTCATTCAGGGCTGGTGTCTCAGCATGGCACTGCCCCATGCCACATAATCCCACCGTGAGAAGGTACAAGGGCAGCAAGAGCCCTGGGAGCACAGTGATTGTATGGAAAGCATCAGTGCAGTTGCCCAGCTGAAGTTAAATGCTGCTTGCTGCTTGCACAGCCGTGTCAGAGGGCTGGACCGCTACCTCTGTTGGAGGATGCCCTCTGCTGTGCCTCAGCACTCTTTCAGCAGGGTACATTATGACCTTCCCAACAGCAATAAAAAAGCTGGTTTTTACTTTGACTTCAGTTTAATCTTCAAATGCTGTGATAAAATGATCTCCCAGCAGTAAGGAATGCAGTGTGCCATTATAATGAACACAGCAGGCCCCCAGAATTGGGTTGGCACCCAAGCTACATTACAAATGCTTGCATATAATCTTCCTTTTAGAGAAACTACACTGACAAACTGTAACTCTATGGATGTGTCCGGCTCACGTTCCCCTCTGTAAACACTGCACATTCACAAGTCAATCCCACGGTAAAGCAGAATAGGCAACAGCCATGAGTCCAGTTTGGATGGAAACACAGTGAATTCTTTCCTTTATATCCAGTGATTCTTCAAGGAACAGAATTTGTTTCCAGAAAATCTTACCCCCTCACTTACTAAGCTTTAAGATAGGAAATCCTGTCAGCAGGAGGCTTGACAAGCTATTTGTTTTCATATACTCACATTAATAACTCAGTTCTTCTCAGACACCACTCGTCTGTTGAAAACAAGCTGCCTGCGTGCACAGGGAACCCTCTGCAGATGCTGGTTGTGGCTTTTTCCTCTGTCCTCTTGGGAATCCTGAATTCCTGTCCCCAGACCTAAATCAGGTGACTCAGCCTTTTGTGAGCTTCAGTTGGGAAAGAAATGGCCAAATACACTATTTTAGGTCATTCCCTTTCTGTTGTCCATTTTACTTAGCCCTTCAACACTTTCCAGTTAACTACTCCTTTAGGATCTATGGGGCTGGAAACAGCCATCCTATAAGCCCTTTTGCAGCTGGAAACCTACCTTAGACAGGGTTACCAGAGCAGTACTGTATTGAGGCAGTGCCGGGCAGAGTAGCAAGAAACTGAGAACACCATGTTTTAATTTTTATTATTATTGTTGTTATGCTCAGGGTGGACCAAGAGACCAGTGATGTATAAACACGGAACAAAAAATGGTCACTTCCCTCAGAAGCTTTCACTCTAAGTATAAATGTATAAAATATAAAATGTATAAAAATATCCAGCATCAATGGGGTCCAAACAGGGGTAAGTAGGGAAATAGTCTCTCATAGGAGGATCAGTGAGTGAGGACCTAATTTATAATGGGGAACAAAGCAAGCAGACTGCACAAGAGAGTGCTGCATGGTCATACAATAACTGCATTGTGGACAGGCATGAGAGTGCATTTGTTGAAAGACAAAGAAGAACCTTCCAAGAAGGTTTCAGTGCTAGAAGCAAGAGAGCTGTAACCTTCTTGATCCCAGCTGTGCTCTGGGGGGAAAAAGAGTTATTTACATTCTTCACAAATAAACAGGACTGCATCAAAGAAAATACTGACCCTACCACCACGTTTTTCTCCTCACCTCCAGGACCCCAGATTTTAGCTCAACAGAGTGAGCTAAATTACTCCACACAATCCTAGAAAAAATGAAGTAAAGAATGTCTTTGTATCAAAACATATCCTAGTAAATGATAAGAACTGTGCACTGCTCAAGGCAAGCTGGGATTTATAAAATAGCTTCCCACAGGCACAGATTCAAGGCCTGTTAGAGTTAACAGGAGCCCTTCCTCTGACTTCAGTGGGATTAAGAGAAGGATTCCCACCCATCCCACTGAGGCTCTTCTACAACTGACAACAAGTTTAAAGGATCCACCCTGCACAGATTATCAGCTTGAACCACAGAGTAGGTGCACTCTTCACAAGCTGCCTTCAAAGGCCTGGAGATAAGGGCTGATGTACTGGACGTGTGGCATATGTAAACACTGAAATATAAAGCTTCAAAAGAGAAAGTTTTTTCTGCATCTAACAGAATATTTCTAGCAGTCCAAGAGTTAAGCATTTCCATACTTTTGCATGAAACTCACTTTGACCTCCTTGACAAAGGGCTTGTCCTCTTAGAAAAATCAGAAATTACAGAAGCTACCACTTGCTGCACTTTTTTCTGTATGTTGCACTGAAGACATTCACACTAATGAAAGGTGACTTCTCTCACGTCTCCTCCTCCTCCCTGCAGATATCCCTCAGCCACATGGAACTTTTTGCAGACTTTGGCACTGTCTGCACTCTCGCAAGTCATGCTGGCAAAAAAAACCCCCAAAACAAAACCCACGCAGAATCAATGAAAGGAGTTAGTTTGCAAAACAGTTCACTGTGTCAACAGCAACCAAGGAAGGAGAGCCACCCGGATAGTACTGCACACAAGATTAATTGAGAAAAATAAAACTGATGTGCTGGTGATGTAGTTTACAATGAATAGTTTAACTTTTACCATGGTAATAGTCCAATTTGTAAATGAACTGGGAAAAAATATAACAATCATGGTAGCAAGGAATTATTCTAGAGACTCTTGCACCGATCAATAAAGATCAAGAGCTCAAAGTAGAAGATGGAGGACTGTGCTTTCTCTGGAACACCTTCTGGTACATGTTTAGGAAAAAGTGTAAATTCTCTTAAAGAAGATCAAGAAAAACCATACATTAATGCCTTAGGCTGGCAATGAAACACTCACATAAGGATTGAAGCAAAAGATAATCTGGCAGCTCACTCCACTGCACAGGTCAGCAACAGCACCAGAGAACATGGTGAAGGCAGTCTGTCCCTTCTAAACAGTTTCAACTCACACTGACAGATGCTTTGTTTTGTCTGTTTTAATGCATGGCATCATTGTGTATTATGTGTGTGACCACTTCAGGAGTGTGGACAGACCCATGCTGGGCAATGACTGATGACATTTCTCTGGGCACACAGGCATGGGGCAGCAATGGAGCAATGGAGATATCCCCAGAGCTAACTTGGGATCATTACTTCCATTTTAGCAACTGCAGGTGGGAAGTGCCAGTCTTCTAGCAGGCACTTTCACAGCAGGGGAAGAGTCCTCCATGTCTTTTTTTGTCTAAATCCCTGTGTCACTTCTGAGTAAGAACTCATAAAGAGAGAGATATCAAACATTTCGCTTCAGTTGTTCACTTACTTACCTATTAGGTGGAAAATTGTCATGCCTGAATAACAGTCATGTGTTTATTTGTTTGTTTGTTTGTGTTAATAAATAGCAAAGACATGTTTTATTTCTGAGGAGTATATTTGTATATTGCTAATTATATTTTCCATGAGTATGCTAGCTAAAGGTTGCGAGAAAAAAACAGACAAAAGGATGTCATTAAAATGTGTCCCGAGAACCTTTCAAATTATTCACAGTGATCTTGTCCTAATTAAAATTGAATGTGAAAACAAACATGCTTGCAGTTTGCTAGGATGATTCCGTGTACTTATGAATTTTGTCAGCCTTGCCCATATGTGAAAAAATGAAGCACATGCAGTTGAAGTTTAAGATCTAATCATGCAGCGTAAGCTGCTTGAATCAAATTAACTTTTTAGAGAATGATACAAGTATTTGATCTTACAAATCCTTACAGCACTTGTAAGTACTGTAGCTTGTTAACTCATTGGAAAAAAATTCAATTTGAGACTTTCACCATGCCCCCATTACTGCAATAGGAAAGCCCCTAAGGTACAAAACCTTCAGCCCTGAGTAAATCATAACAATACTTAGGGCCACACTCCACCTGCTCTCAGTGCTAGCATGCACATTTCCAAATTTATGCAAGGAAAAAGACTGGAAAGACATATTTCTTTTTAATGCAATGCATTTTTCTGTCTATTTGAACACAAGGATGGAGGGCACTAAAAAGCTGGACATAGGTGATGGGCCATCAGGTTGGTTAAAGAGTCATTGCTTTCCTGGTACAAACCCTTTGGCTTCACTTGGCTTAACACTGTAAGGTGTTGAGAACAGCTGTAGACTGGATCTAAAACCAACAAACAGTTTAAAATAGACAACCTGTGGAAAAAAAAATGAAACACAAACACACAAATCCCTGGGAAACCAGTAAAGCATTAAGGCAACACTGAACTTGTTGAGTAGAGCACAGCATTCCCTGTTACAAAATGGACGTCTGTACACCACATGGGATGGGGTCAGGCATCTCTGAGTGGGGGATTTTTGACTATTTCTTTGAAGATATATGACCCCATCCCATGAAGTGTATGCACATCAAACTTTTTTTGAAATAAAAAACAAGGTGGGGGAAGGAATCTGGAACTCTGAGGATCTGAGGGCATTAATTCAGGACTGCTGGTGGGTGCTTGCACTCCTGCAGGACCCAGAGCTAGGAATCCTTCAGAGAAAAGGTACCTGCCTCACTTCTTTCAAGGAATGGAGCAAGATTCACTGTTTTCTTTCAAAGTGGCACCCACTTTTTGCCTCTGACTAGTGATGAGTACTCCTTAGGAAAGCAAGAGACCAGGGCTCAAAATATCTGCAATAACTGCTAGAGCAGGGGAGGGAAGAAGAGACAGGAACACAAGCCCTACTGTCAAAACTGCATGCCATTTCAGGGTCTTATGGGAGAGATGTGGGGCTGCAGAGAGAAAGGGCTGAGAAGACCTGGAGAAAGTGCACTGGTTTTGGGTAAGGACGTTTGTCAAAGATGAGGGAACACTGTGGCTCCCTCTTGTGAGATTATGACTGTAGTTTATATTAAGCTGTCACAGATATGAGGCAGAAACAGTTCTGCAGCAGTAAGAAGAAGGTGGCAGCCCTGACAGCACTTTTTGCTGTCATCTACCTTACCACAAAGATGTATCCTCTGTGTCTTCTCAGGGAACTCTGCACCACTCTGGCTAATTCCCCTAATCTGACCTGACTGTGAGGGAAGCCCTGTACCTGCTGACCTGGACTGAGACTATCTCAGCAGGCAGCATAAGAGCTCAAGGGAAATATCTAGGAAAGGTAAATACTAAATTACTTTTGGACTAGAAACATCCAGTCTGTCTGAGTTCATTTCTGAATATAGCCCTCAAGGACAAATCTTGTTCCAGTTCTAAGGAATGACAAACCTTCCCTGCACACTAGTGGGCTGTGGAAGGGATGGTATCTGTTGTTCAACCCTGGCTGAGGAATCAGCTGGGCAGTAATTGTATACTGCATTATGAATCCTGGTGTGCTAACGCAGGGAGGAGGACTAGTGGGCACAAGGCCATCATCTTAAAAAACTGCACCAGCACGGTCCTGCTGCAAGCTCATCAATGCCAGCCTAGCAGCCTATCCTGGCTTCCTGGGAATCCCCTGTATCTCCTTCTGAAAATCTCTGTGGTGCAAACCAGAACCACACCACACCACACCAAGAAGGAGACTGCAGCTGACCTCTATTCATTTTGGCACAGTGGAGACCATTCTGCAGGAAGCAATTGCTTTAATGCTGCAGGCAGCAATCTGCTAGGTTTCTCAACACCTGGCAGTCAGATGATAAAGGTGCATCCAAAGCCCCAGGAGCTGGTGAGGGTGGGTGGAGAACTCACCTGGGTTCAAGACTGGGTCTCCAGCCAGTGCTTGGATATGCCACGGTCCCTCTGCCAGGAAGATGCATGTTCTAGCATTTAACTTCACCTTGGTAAAAAGGCTGCAGAACACATATCCAGCCCCTGTAACTCTCCAGTAAAGACAGCTGGGGCCTTAGAGCTGAACCTGCCCAGTGACAGAGAGCACCATGTCTGGTGAATGGAGGCGACCAAAGTCTGACATTCTCAAGGATGAAACATCTCCCAAACCTTTCACCGCTCACACAGTTTTCATAGGAATAAGATGAAAGAAACAACAAATTACATATGACAGGCATTAATTGGTTCGCACGGGCTTAGTTCCACAAAGGTTCCTAGGACTGTTGATGCTGACTGTTAGGTGCTCATTTTTACATACTCATGGTCTAAAAAGGAGCTGTCACTGTTCTCTTTTGTATTGTATCCTTTATAGGAGGCTTGGGAACTGATTCTATTAATTTTGCAATTCATACCCTAATCTGTGGCTTCCAGTGTCAGCTGTGGAAGAAAATAACTGCATAGGTGTTCTGCAATTCAAACTGTCACCACAACCTGCAGCTTTTTGTGTCCCTACATGAACAAACCTATCACCAAGAAAAGAAGGGCCTATATATACATATATGAGAAGAAGTAACTCTTGGATTAGCAGTAAACTGAACTAGTTGTCATTTTTTTGTTCTGTTCCAGCTGAAATCAGCGCTCCAGATAAAACAAGATACTACAGAAGTCCACAGTCATTTACTACCCCCACTACTTTCCTTAGCTAGTTCTCTAGCCATGAATGCTACACCAATGATGTGGCAGTAGGTTTCCTGCCGCAGAACACTTTGATATCTCTATAAATAACTTCACCAGTGAGGCTGCCGCGACTTTGATCCACCGCTATCACAGAATCTGCAGCAGCACATCAAAGAGATTCAAAACTTCTTTTCCTGTGCTGGGTAAACTTCCCGAGCGGCTGCACCCAGTGCGACCACAGCGAGACCGGAGCGCGGCCGGAGCGGGGCCCTGGATGATCAGATGCTGCCCCCTGCCTGGCTTCTCGTCTCCGGCCCCGGCTGAGCTCTCCTCGAGGCAAAGGACACGGCTCGCAGCTTTTGCGTCTCCTGGCATAGAATCATAGAACCATAGAATCGCTAAGGCTGGAAAAGACCTCTAAGACCAGCAAGTCCAGCCATGAACTTACCAGGTCCGTCACCACATCATGTCTCTAAGCACCATGTCTACACGTTTTTTTTAACACTTCCAGGGTTGTGATCCCACCACTTCCCCAGGCAGCCTGTTCCAATGCCTAACTACCCTTTCAGTGAATAATTTTTTCCTAATATCTAATCTAAACTTTCCCTGGTCCCTGGTACTGTTTGACACTGTTACTTGGGAGAAGAGACCAACCTCACCTGTCTACAACCTCCCTTCAGGTTTCTCCAGACTAAACAACCCCTGTTCCCTTGGCCACTCCATGATCACAACTCCACCCCAAACTGGCAAGTATGTCACAGGAGGAACTCCAACAATAAGCTAGTGGTGCAAGACAGGAAAAGATAGTTATTTTCCTGGGAAAATAATTTTTGTAGGCACTAGAAAGTCACTCTGGCTGAATAGTTGTTCAAATTGCTCAGCGTCCTTTAAAAGGGAGAGGAAGGTCCTAAGTCCATGTCATAAGACAGTGGTAGATTATCTGAGATCTTTTGGGGCCACACTATAGTGACTTTATGACACTTTATTAGTTTTGGGTTTTTTTGCATTTGCTGTTTTGAATGACAACCAAGTCTGTAGCAGACTGTTGTACTCATAACTGGAGTCTGCAGCTTGTTGAAGAAATTGTACCTAAGTAGACAAGCTGCAATTAAGTTCCTTCACTATTTTGCTCCTTCCAGCTGTAAAAACCAACACTGCAAATCCCACTGGTTTCCTTCCAGGGTCTGCTAAATTTCCAAAAGGAATGAAGCCTCTTTTTCCAAAAAGCTCAGTCAAAGTCAACCTTAAATGCTGTAGACAGAACTTGGACAGTGTAGCAGCATGTTCCCCCACCCCTCTCTGCACTCATGCTTAAGCCAGAACCACCAGTGGGAGTTGTGATGGCTGCATCCAGCTTATTCTGGACTTGGGGGAACAGATGCTAACATGGGAGCCAGGGGCTGTCTGGAAAGGTGACCTAGATGCCTTGCTGCTATGCAAATGTAAGTGAACCACAATTACTTCATAAACAGTGGGCAGCCCTTTAATCATGTGTGTGGCACTCCTGTGGACCTGCTCCAACACATCCACATCTTTCTTGTGCTGGGACCCCAGAGCTGGATGCAGCACTGCAGGTGGGATCTCACCAGAACAGAGTAGAGGGGCAGAGCCCTCTCCCTCACCCTGCTGCACACCCCTCTGCTGCTGCAGCCCAGGACACAGTTGCCTTTCTGAGCCATGAGTGCACATTGCCAGGTCACATTCAGTTTTTCATCAGCTAGCACCCTATAGTCCTTCTTGGCAGGGCTGCTTGCAATCTCTTCCTCTCCAGGCTGTATTGATACTGAGGGTTCCTCCAACTCAGGTGCAGCACCTTGCACTTGGGCTTGTTGCACTTTATGAGATTGCTCACTTCTTGAGCTTCTCCAGATCCCTCTGGATGGTATCTCGTCCTTCACATGTGTCAATTGCACCACTCAGCTTGGTGTCATTGGCAAACTTACTGAGGTTGCACTGATCCCACTGTCTGTATCACTAATGAAGACATTAAATACACTGTTCCCAACACAGACTCTTGAAGGACATCACTTGTCACTGATCTCTGTTGGAACACTGAGCCATTGACCACTACCCTCTGGATGTGACCATACAGTTAATCCCTCATCCACCTAACAGTCCACCCATTTCCCTCCAATTTAAAGAGAAGGATGTTGTGGGGGACCATGTCAAAGACCTTACACAAATCCAGATAGATGACATCCATAGTCATTCCCTTGTTGACTGATGTAGTCACTCCATCATAGAAGGCCCCTATTCTGGTCAAGCAGGACTTAAACACGTAGAAGATGTGCTGGTTGTCCCAAATCACCTTCCTTGTCCTCCATGTGCGTTAGCACAGCTTCTAGGAGGATCTGTTTCACGATATTTCCAGGCACAGAGGTGAGACTGACAGGACCATAGTCCCCAGAGCCCTCATTTTTCCCCTTTTTAAAAATGTGTGCAATGTTTCCCTTTTTCCAGTCACCAAGTAATTCACCTGACTGCCATGACTTTTCAATATCACCTATTGCCAAAAAAGTATGGAGTATAATTTGACTGCTATCTGCAGTGAACAGGAGGAAGCCAATAAGCAGTTCTACATTGTTGATACATGAACCCACAAAGCTGCCGGGTTTGTTTATCCTTACATACAGGTTTGCATACCTGGGTATCTCTGCCCAAATGCAATTTCATGTTTTGTGTGGACAAAAGCTGAGGATTGGAGAAGGGAAATTGAGAGAAACATGAGTAGATCTAAGGACTGGGGAGATTTGGCATCCATTTCCAGACCAGAGGAGGGTAACTGAGGGCACAATAATGGAAGGGAAAACGAGGAACATCTAATCATGCCACCAAAAGGCTAAAAATGTGAAAGGTCCAGAACAGACTCAGATTCCTGAGCAAATAGCTGCACCAAATCATCATATTGTGGCTCAGAAATGCTGTTGTCACCTTGCCATGGCAGGACAAGACTCTCTCAAACTTATTTTTCCCATTGCACTGACAAAACAAGAAACATCTCAGAGGAACTGAGAGAACATGACTTCAGTGTATAATTATATAGGCATATAAAGACATATTAATAGTTTAAAAACTGTAGGAAAACATTTTATTTAGAGACAGGATAAAATTATGACACCATCAAAATGCCAGGCATTTCATCACTGCCTTCACCAATGAGTGAAGATCTGATCAGCCATATTCAGTTGAAAGTATATCATTATCTCATTTTGTAAGATAGACATCCTGGATGATTTGTCCAAATTCATGCAACAAAGTGGTCAGTTAGAAGCAAGTCGAAAATTATTTCCTTTTCCATAAAATTGTTGAAATTTCTAAACACTCACATTCATTAAAAATGTGAACTGAAGTCAGAATCTCAAGTATACTTAAACAATGAAAGCCTGCAAAAGAGTAACTTTAGATTGGACCTATAATTTTTTCTTTTGATGATCAAAATACTTGTTTCAATTTGGCTTTAATTTTACTGAAACTTAATTTAAATTTAAAAATGGGGTTTTTTTTAAAATCTAACTGAAAAGTTAAAGTAGGATATGTGAACAACTTCTAGGCATTTTAAAACAGGTTTTAAATTTATTGAAATTGTTTTACAATACAGAGTTTGATAAATTAGCACTTTCTAGTGGAAAATCATTGTGCTGTTCAACTTCTGAGCAACTCTACCACTGCCACATCCTGCCTCTCACTATGAGATGTTGCCAGTAGGACTTGAGGGTAACGCTTCTGCTCATGGTTTTAGCCTGTTTAGATAAAGAACCCAGGTAAAATCTCTGCCAAAATGACTGGGTAAGCAGCTTTTCCCAAGACTTATTGCGACTGGGCAGGACTCTTACCCTACTGTGGCTGACAGGACAGGTGAGTCACCCGCTGCACCTCACTGCTCATGCACTGCTGACCCAGGCAGGCACAGTGACTGCCACATGCACACTTGGACATGCCCATTAGGTTTCATCTGAAGATAAAGAATTTTTTTCCAATAAGAATAATCATTCACTGAACAATGCTCCCAGGGTCATCTAGAGTCTCTGTAACTGGAGGTTTTGAAGATGTGATTGAACAGGGTGGTCACTAATCTCATCTAGGCTCCCTTTCCCATGAAAGGTTGGACTAGATGATCTTCTGAGGTCCCTTCCATACTGGACTGTTGTATGATTCTATGATTTATATGCCCACATGCCCATTAGGATATGGATGATAAGTACAACTTATTCCAGAAAGTGTTGGGTTCCCTCATTTTTTGGCACTTTTCTATGAAACAGCTCTTCACACAGGAATGAAGAACATTGTTCTCCAAGACTTCAGGAGATGAGGTGAGGCCGAGGAGAAATCTGCAGGTGAGAGTTTTACTGAGCATGGCAGATGAGGGCTGTTCCTTTTGCCCTACCCAGCACAGCTTTCAGATGCTGGCAGGGGTTGTGACAAGCATTGTGAAAATGCTCTAAAGCCCAGAGCACCCTCAGGGTCACAGAGACTCTGTTCAGTACTCCTGTGTGGTGCTGAGAGTCTGTGGGGCAGTAGCTCTCTGAGAAAGGAGATGTGAGAAATGTGAGAAAGGATTCATTCTGATTCTTTAAAACAAGCCATTACAGATTCTGTTGGAAGGATGGGCCCAATTCACTACAATGTGAATTAATGTAAATTAATGAAATTCAGTACAATACAAGGCTTCAGAAAATGCCAACAACACACAGTGTCAACACACTGGAATAGGCCAATCCTTGTAGTAGCCTTTTAACATTTTAATACTCTTATCCTTAAACTTCTGGAAACAAGTGATGCTTGAAATAAATAATAAGAAAATATTCCTGCTTATTAATTAATGAGGGACACCCCTCTAATAGCGTCTGCAGACATCCACTTCAGTAACAATTAATAAAGTTTAAGTGTCAAAATAATACCCAGGCTACACTGGTGAACTGATTCTCTTTCTAAGGGTTTGAGCCGAGTTGTGGCACATGAAGGAAGGCTAACAGTATGTGACTGCAGTATAACATCCATTTCAAATGTATAGTTAAAAACAGAAGAAAAGAGTTCTTGAGAGGACTCTTCCCTGTATGACTGATAATTTAAAATTAAGGCCATATTGGTGCCACACCAAAGGACTCTGAAGCATATTAGTATACCAAGCAAATGGGGTTTTTTGAGGTATAAAAATGGCCTGTTTGAAACAGATTTCCTACTTCAAAGCTTGCAATTTTCATTTTGGCATACCTTTCATCCTTCTCCCACTTTTACTTTTTGTCATAATTTATGTTATTCTTTTGTTCTTTCTTTTATTTTGTTTCACTACGTTTTTTGTCCCTTGGAACTTCTTTAACTATAGAGGAAGAAAACATTCTAGCTGCTATATTTATTGGGATTTTCCTACTACAAATGAAAAATTAATTTAGAATTTGTTTTGAACTTGCCATGTGCCAAGAAGGATGGAAGAACTAACCAGAGCTATCAGACCTGCCAGCCCCTTGTGAGATCTGCTGCATGTCTAAGCTGGTAGGAGGTAGAAAATGAGAGCAAAATTAAGGCCTAACCCATTAAAGGCACAAGTTTTGGTCCTTGTGTTTTTGCAAAATGGCCATATTTACATTCAATATTGAGTAACAAGGTTTCCAACAATTCCCTCTAAAAAGATGCTTTTTAAGCATAACAAAGAGTTCATCTTTTAAAGGTAGTTCATCCATTTAAGTAATGAGAGCAAAGGCTAAATAATGGAAGGAGGGACTTGAGAATGGCTGCTCAATGTGTGCCATGTGAGGAAAAACTCAGGGCACAAAATACTGTATTTGCTGCTCTGTGAAACGGAAATCTTTGAGAATTCCAGTTTAAACCAAGGAAAATGCCTGGAGACAAAACCACAGCTATTTTTGCACTCTTTGAAGTCAGCTGAAAAGCAAAGGCCAAGCAATCTCAATCTCTAAAGCTGAGCTGAATCTGGAGAGAAGAATTCTTGATTCATGAGTCACTCATCTTATGCCAGCCAGAGCACATCCACACTCAGGCCTGCAAGCTGGGTAAGCTTTCCCAGAGAGTCTCTGCTAGTAGCTGGGCCAAGCATTATGACAGATGTAGGAAATAACAAGCAGAAATGCTCTTCAGATGGTGCTTTCCAGCATGGAGTCACATGGAGTAAATTCAAACACTGCAGACACTTTTCAAAAATTCAAAGCAGAACATGAATGCTACAACTCCCCCCTGACTTCAGTAGCTCAGCCCCTTCCTTCCAGGAGCCAAGGACCTGGAGGGCAGCACACTGGGCATCACGCAAACATTATGCAGTTTTTGTTCCAGAAAATAATGGGGAGTGTTTTGTTGCCATTGAGAGGCCAAATTTAGGAATGTCCAGAAGGTTCACAGGTTCAGTACCACAACAAAGTGCTTTTTACACAGTTCTATCTCTCTGGCCTTACATTTAGTCCTTATCAGTACATTAAACAAATTATTTGGTTTTCTTACAGGTGAACCTGATTCCCATAAGGTACCAGGAGGACTGACTTTTGCTAACCATATTTAGCAACATAATATTTTTTTAGATAGCTCAGGCCAGAAGTCCATTTAGTGCAAAACACTAGGATAATGTGATTTACCAAAGGATCTACCCAGTTATAATCATCTCAATATATCCCCTTTCCAAATCAGCTTCTATCACAGGGGAGTAGTATTTCTTTCTAGGCTGAGATCTGGGTTACAGAAGATTAGACAAATTTTAGCACTGACAGTTCTGTTATGTATAGGACAATGATAAAATTAATATCTCATAAATGTCAGGATCAAGTTCTCATGAAATATAGGACTAATCATAGGGACAAAACTTAAAGAAAAAAAGTACCTTGCCATGAAGTGGCTGTTCATCTTCCACGTGGTGAGATGGGCAGGCAGATCATAATTTCATGCTTATCCACTCAAATACCAATTTCTCTCCTAAATCAGTTCTGTCAGTTCTTTTCAATTTTTTATCTTGTTAGTTCTTCTCAAACTGTTCAAGCTAATTTATTCTTCCTTTGAGGAACAGTATGCATATTGAATTTTAAAAGGTGTCTTTCTGCCAATATTTCAGGAAGATAAATTTGCATTAATTACAATACAGTGACATTAGCTTCTGCAGGAAAGGCTTGTTTGGATTATTGACTCAGCCAGGAATACAACTGTCAATAAATCCATACATCATATTTATATATTTACTAAATCATTTTTCTCACTTTCCATTATCCTCTATCTTCTATACCATCTCCAAAGCCAACATAATAGTTTTTTGAGAAAGTTACAGGAAATGCATAATTTGAAGTCAAAAAATAATTTGCCACTAAAACAATGTACTTCCTAGGGTGCTCAAAATAGCTTTCACCTTAAAGGTATGGAAGTAATTCTAATTTCCAAATGCATTTATAAAATCCTGCAAGTATTTCAGCTGTTTATTATATTATTAACTCTGTGACAATGACATAGACACAACGATAATAACTGATTAATTTCTTCTTGACAAGACTATCAACAGGTTGATTGTAAGAAACCTTTTCTTTTATAGTTCTTACTTTTAATTCCTTCCATGGCTGTTGAATATGCTCTTTCCATATTACAAAGAACAAACAAATTGGCTGATTTTCTTAAATACCTGTATGGAAAAAGCTTCACGTATCTGTATAGGGGTTTTTTTTTCTGCACTCAGTAGCATGCATAGTAGATAATGATTCAGTCAGATCACTTAGGTTTTTTAATTATTATTTTCATAGTATATTTCTACTGTTACAACTCTAATCCAAATGGAAAATCACAATGGCACTGTCGTCATCATCAGGTCCCAAGGACCTACGCAGTTATATTCCGTGAGAAATTCAACTGACTGATTTGGTGACTCCTCTGGTTGCTCTGGTGGCACTTCAGGACTCGGTAGGGTGAAGCTATAGGATGAGGAAAGGGACATGAGAAGTCCCTGGACTATGTTCCTGCTGCCAAGCAAGCTCATAGCAGCTGACAAATGTACACACAAAGCTGCAGTGCATGGAGCTTGCAGGCCAGAGCCAGAGCTTGTGACTGCTCACACTCCCAGGCACAGATGCATATCAGGGCACAGCTGTACTTTGAAAGACACATATCATTGCTTGTGTCTGTCTAGAGTGAAAATCTGACCAAGAGCAAAGCAAAGGAGGACTGTCGAGGCTATTCCCTGTATTAGATCTTGCCTAATCACCTGCATATCCCTTTCACAGAGGTTTTGTAACAAATCCTTGACTAACATGTTCGCTAGAGAATAAAGACAATGCATAGACATACAAGTTTGCTTCCCCTTCTTCTATCTTAAAAGTGAAAACAGTACTGAAGTGAAATGAAGTTGAATGACTGCTTTTTTCTCCCCTCTTTTCCAAGTGAGTGTGAATGTTACGCTTGTCATTTGCCAAAGCTGGGAGCTGCACAAACACCCCCACCAGGACCAGAACCATCCTCCACTGCTTTTCCTGCCCAGGTAATCTCAATGTTAAGTACAAAGAGAAGCAGTGCTTCCTAAAGAGACCATTAAAAAAACAGTTAATATAAAAGAAAGGGGATTTTTTCATAATTTTTGTAAAGAATGTGTCAGTTTCCTTTTAAGAGTGTCTTTCACAAATAATCATTTTAAAATTAATAAAATCTCAAAAGTGTTATATTGAGAAAATCTCAGGGTTTTTTTCAGGTGGACTTAATTTTAGTTTGACTTTTCATAATTAGATGGAGAACATGTTTTGTGATTGGAAATATATATAAGATAAAACATAAAAGAAAAATTGCATATAAGACCTATCTATAAATTCTATTAAGGTAAAATTTGAATTTTTCAGACATTAACGGACAGTTTCAAGTTCAACAGGATCCTTCACTTCTGCATAACCTAGATGTGATATTTTAAGAGTTGAAAATGCAGCTCATTATTCCAGCTTTACTAAAAGAATACTTGACTGAAAAATCACCACAAAATAAAACCGCATACAGGTTGGGTCAAGGCCGTTTTGCATTTATTCAGGACAAAGGGAAGTGTTTCCTCTCAGGGTCCTTGCCCTTGCCAAGCCTGATGCTGTTGGCAACAGCAGCTCCAGCTAAAGTAAAATTAATTTTATATTAATTGAAGGGTGATGGGTAAACTTGCTGGTATCAGCCATTGTGCCTTGCAGCCATTGAGACATAAGCGGCTGCTGTGAATAAAAGTCTGGCCGGGCTCCTCTGGGGAGCATCCTCCTTGGCACCGCCTTGGCCTGGCTCTACAAAAACACCTCCAGAGCTCGTAACCATCAACCACCCCTCGGGCTTGCACATGAACCTCCGGCGTGAAGTGTTGGCACATGACTGAAAGCCTTTTTTTGCATATTAATCGTTAATGATTTGCTGTGCCTAAACCCAGGCAGCTGCAGGGACCGCCCGCCTCTGCCCAGCCCTGTGCTACGAGCATCACCCACAAGGAGGAGCCCCATTTACAAATAATTCATTAAGAGAAAAGACGCGAGTTCTGCCTTAGCCGTACTCAGTCTAAACAGATTAGCGAAGAATCACTTCTTGATAAAATAAACTGTGGGGGTTTTTTTTCAACTAAACTCCCATCAGAAAGAAGATTCACCAGAAAGGGGATGTTTGCCTAATTAAATTATCCCTACTTTTCCCAATTACAAGGAGAACAGATGTTTTGTGACTGGAAATGAACCCAAAGGGAAGGAACATCAAAGACCAACTGCCTACAACAAGAGCCTACCAAATCTCTTTTTTTTCCCTTAGACTCGATTAGTTACAATGCCAAGCACGTTTTCCCCAGGAAGGAAGGTGTGATTAAGTGAAATTGCTTCCCCTGGTGATGCTGAAAGAAACACAGTAAAAGTTAGTAGAAAGTTTTACACAGTAAAGATACTGCATGAATGTGCAACAGCAGTTTTCATTTTGAATTTACTGTGCTTATTTCAGTATAATCCACAAAGCTTAGTTTAACTGAGCAGTGTCTTTGTGAATAGCCTCACTACTATCTTACAGCTACAACAATCTAGAGAAGAGTAGGAAGAGCAAGTGTGGAAAACACTTGTGCAGTTGTGACTTCTCTTGCTCGATTTTCAGGTGTACTGTGGCTTCTGAGAGCCATTTGAAGCCAAAAAGGTGCATGTGCACTCGAAGCCTGTACGGGCACGGGCTTTGAAATCGTAACCCAAAGCCTGAGGTTTGTAAATTCAGTGACTGTGTTTCAAAACTTCGTCTTGAGCAACTTGCCTACGGTTACCCACTCATACCTGGTAGAATAAGGAACAAAATCCATACCTATCATAGGTCAATGAAATGCTGCCAGATACCTCAAAAGAACAAGCAAGGATTTCTCTTGATTTCACTTGACGAAGAATTTCATTCAAGATTTCTTTCATGTGGGTGTGTTTTAGCTCAATTTTCAGCTCACTCACTTTAAAAACAGTGTGGTTTTTCCTTCCTGTTTGTATATTTATTTTACATACCCAGAATTCACAGCGAGGTAAGCAGTTTCTCTCTTTTTTATCTGTCCGCTGCTATCTTGAGTACTTTTCAGTTTGTTTAAGTAGTTGCCTACTTTGCAAAATAAAATTACCTGAGCTGTTAAGACTTCAGAAAAAAAAATCTCATGGCAATATATTTTTTCTGCATTATTCAGAAACAAGTACCTTCAACAGATTGTTTTAATAAAATTGATTAAATGCTGAATTTTTACATTCTAAAAAACTCTTCCCTGCTATGATACTGCCTCAACCCCTGGACTTTAGGAGAGCAGGCTGTGGCCTCTTAAGGTATCCACTTGGAGAAATCCTGTGCAATGCCTCCATAGAAAGAAGAGGGGACCAGAAGAGTCAGCTGAGTTTCAAGTATCACCTCCTCCAGCTTCAGAATGATCCATCTCAATGTGCAGGAAATCAGTCAAAGGCAGGAGGTAGCTGCAAATATGAGGAAGGAGACTCTGACAAAGCTCAAATATAAAAAGGGAGTGTACAAGAGGTAGAATCAAGGACAGGTGAACTGCCAGGAATATAGAGATGCTGCCCAAGCACGCAGGGACAGGGCTAGAAAAGGCAAAACTCATCTGGAGTTGAACCTGGTAAGGAATTGTGAACAGCAGCAAGGACGTCTACAAGTTTATTGTCTGCAAAAGGAAGACAAGGGAAACTGTGGGCCTGCTGTTGAACCTGGGGACCTGGTAACAAGAAAGCTGAGGTACCTGTGTTTTACTGGCAAGGCCAGCCTTTGGGAACCTCATGCTCTGAAACCTGTGAGAAAGTCTGGAGCAAGAGGAATAAGACCAAGTTAAGGAGTATTTAATTAAAAAAAAAAAAAAAAAAAGGCATACTAAATTCCGTAGGGCCTTATGGGATGTATCCATGCCTCCTGACAGTGCTGGCTGGTGTCACTGAGGCCACTCTCAATTATCTGTGAAAGTTTATGGTGCTCAGGAAAAGTTCCTGAGCCATAGCAAAGAGTGAATGTCACTCCAATCTTCAAGTAGGAGGATACAGGGAACTACAGGCTGGTCACCCTCATCGCCATCCCCTGGAAGGTGATGGAGCAAGTATTCCTGGAGAGCACCTCCAAATAACTGAATGACAAGGTTACTGGGAGCAGCCAGCATGGGCTTTGTAACCACATAGCCCTGTAATACCACACAGGCATTGCCAGCAATGGGCCATGAGCTTTGTACTGAGTTGGCAAGGCCTCAGGATAGTCTTCAGGCTCACTTTATCCAAACTTCTCTTGACCTGCCTGAAACTTTATTTAATTTGGTTGAGCTGCGATAGCAATTTTGCCGACTAGGGGGTTAAACAGGAGACTTGGACTAGGTGATGCCCAGAGGTTTCTGCCAAACTCCATTATTGTGTGAAAATAAAGTCTGATGAAATTCACCTAGAACTTCCCTCCCATTTAAGAAATGTACAGAGCATTTTTTAATTGTTTGATTTCTTAAGAAAATTTCAAACTACAATTTTCTCCTTATTCTGACCCTCTCTTTTTTTTTAATTCAAGTGAAGGAATGAAAAGTAGAGCTGATGCAACATGTATGGGAGGAGTTTACAGATATACCATGTTTAGTGTAACTGAAATTTTAAGGAAAAAAATCTAGCAAATAATGGATTTGCAGTATTACTCCTCACTGCTTCTTTGAAGAGTAATTCAGCAAATTCATTTGTTTAAATCCTTGGAAATGTATTTAAGCATATGAAAATTAATACACATTTTGAATCCAAGATGTCTTTTGCAGCCATTGTAACTTATGCTGCTTCTTTGTTTTCTCTTACAAATACATCTACAAAGACTTGTTTCTTGAGTAGGTCTATTGATTTTTTAAAATCAAGAGTAGAGCAAAACTGGTATCAGTTTGCTCAAGCATTATCTCTGTCCTTATTATTAACTAGCTTTTTGGTATTTTACCCTTCTTTTACAAGAAAACTTTGAACTTACAATGGAAATGGTTTGTTTGTTCTAGGAGTGTTAGACTTTTTGTTGGTTTTGCTTGTTTGTTTTTTTCAGCTGAAACAGGATATTTTACTTCACATTTTACACTTTTATCTAGACCAATAATGCTTTTATTGTCATGGTATATATAGGATTGCCCATTAAATTATTAAGCTTAAGAGCTGAGTCAAGTTTTCTATGTACTTTGGGTTTTGCTTTCCTGTTATGTTTTGCTGTCAGGTGTGGATGTATTACTGTCCCTGCTAGTCAAATACTCTAGAATGCAGGTTTTGCTTAGTTCAATCAATAACTGATCAATTTACTATCACAAAGTCGAAATGTATGTTGCACTTATGTTCCTGGAAGGTTCTGCCCAAACAATCACACCATCAACACAGACATATCCACTATTCTACTAAATTTCCACCAGTGGAATATTCTGGCAACTAAATTTTCTCAGAGGAAGTTTCTGGAAATGAAACACTCCCAAAAGTCATCTTATGATAAAAATTTTAGTTCTCTGCCTGTGAAGTGCCAGGCATTGTGTGATGCTCCCATCAGTTGAATTGGCTCAGCAATTCAGTCGTCTGATTATTTACTCCCCTCTTGGTTGACCCGGTTGTCCCTGATGGACTGGCAGGATCTCCAAATGCCTTGAGGACGTCCCATTTAAGGAACGCACATGGACAGCCATTTGCATGCTTGCAGCATTGTGCTTCTCTGGGTGAGGGTGATTTAAGACAGACAAAATGAACTCTCTGTCTTCAGGATAGCAGCATTCACCTGAGCTATGGAGAACGAGAAAAACTTGTTGAACAAGAGAATGCCACAATGATTAGCATTCATTTGGGCAGCAACTGGTGGAATGCAGGAGAGCAAAACTTCCAGTTTTGCATTTTAACAGCCGTGAAAATGTCAGCATGTAGTTGCTTTTAAACTACATTCTAAGCCAAACTTAACTTTTCATTGTCTACAAGCATAACCTTAGGGCTCAAAAACCTCTGAAAAAACCCGCACAGGCATCATTCAAATTAGAAGACTTTGACAGAAAAAGAAAATGAAATTACAAGTTCTCCTCAGCTCAGATTTTCTTTCCTCTACTTAGTTTTTTCTGATCTTTTTTCTTTCATCCTCACTCACAGCTTGCTTTCTGTTTTCTGTACTGAGGTGTCATTGCAATATAAAAATCATGAAAGTACTGTTTTGCAATGTGCAGTGCCCTTGGTTTTTAAAATTCCCTGCACCCATACATTTGTTTTGATTACTTGTGTCTCTGTTTTCATATTTGCACAGAAATGTTAAACTTCATTTAAAAATCAAAACAACAGCAGCTGTACTTTGTTCAGCTTTTGTTGTCTTGGGTTTTTTTTGGTCTTCAGCTTAGACATTCAGTCATTTCTGATCTCTTGATCTGCTGTTTGTTTTTCTGAGCAGGATCATGCCACCAACCATAACTTATGCAAGGCCTTTCTCTTCATAGCCATCTCTGACCTCATTGTGGTTTACTGTGCTGCCCTCTGCATTTATTTTATAACACACAGCTAAGTTTTCTTTCATATGTGCAATCTCAGCTTTAAAGACACGTTATGACAGGTTTTGTCTCCCTTACATTTTCCTACTTTGTCCTGATGGTTTTTTTTTTAGGATTCACACTCTTGTATTTCTGTGTATTATTGAAATACTCCACATTCTGTTACTTTTCTGATTCTGTCTCCTAACTTTCTATTGCCATTTCGGTCACTGCTTCACAGCTTACGATGGGCTTTCTATGTCTCTTCATTACCTAGACCTTGTGTTCCTTTTTTTTTTGTTGTTTTTGTTTGTTTGTTTTTTTGTTTTTGTTTTTTTTTTTCAGGAGTTAGCTGATGCAGCAAGTGAGAGTTTCCAAGCATTCTTCCTGCAGGTACCCTGGGAACATCTGATCTTGTATCAAAGGGACTTTTATGATTCTCTGACTTCAGAACTGAGCTTTTAATATCACTGCTGTGATTTGCTTCAAATGCTCCTTTAAGCTGCAGCATGAAGAAGTAAGACCAGTAACACTCCAATATTTCTATTTTAATACAGGTTAGCAAATACAGCAGACATCAGAATTGTCTTTTACCAATTTAGTCATGATATATTTCAACTGTTTGAACCCTTGTCATAGCTCAGGCAATTTCAGTTCCCAAAATTCTGTATGATACAGTGGCTTTAAAATGCAGTACACCAGCTTGAATGCTCGCCATCTACCATCCTGGAGAGCCTCTGTTATTTTTGGGCCCTAATCTATGACCTTCTCTCCTCACTGCATTTTTCTGTCAGTTGGATTTTCACAACAGTTCCTTACATACTCTTCACAAAGTAGCAGGAGTAGTCAGTAGCCTTCCTTAGCTGTAAGAAGTGTCTCTTACATGTTGATTCTATAGAATATAGATTTTTTTCACCTGTTTGGACACAGTTTGGCATGAAGTTATATAACCATTGTCAAAATGTAAAAAAAGCCCCAAATACCAAAAAAACAAAGTGTCTGTCAAAAACCTACACAATTTTTATGCTTATCTGTCTTTCTGACGTTGAGCTAGACAGCTTCTCAGACTCTTTTGTGTCAGTGTTTGCTAAGCAGTGAGTGGTGCTTTAGTGTTCATTTCTAGATCAGCCTCAGAAGGCAGGCACAGGGCTGCCTTCGATTGCCACATTACAGTGCTGCCAAGCCACCCGCTAGAGGACTCTTCTGCCTTCTGTACCATCAACTATAAGTTCAGGCTCTGTTTTTTTCCTTAATTATTAATAGTTCAGCCTTTTACAAACTGGACTATTTTGATAAAAAGACGTTGTCTCCTCAGTTTAGAATATTTTATTTCGTTTTCATATAAAGGAAGACTATATAAAGGCCTGAATCATCTTTTCTCTAGAGCTGTTCTTATGATTGAGCTCTGTAAAATAACAAATAGAAGAACATAGATTCCTCTGATCAGCTGTGTTGGGAGTTTTACAGATTCCTACTCATGCAAGCAAGAAGGAATGCTGAACACTGTTCCAAGTGTAGGCTTCAGAGGTTATGCCAAGGAAACTGTGTGTTGCTCACTGTTATGAATGGATATTATGGGGTTAAAATAAGCTTTTACCTCTGCTTAGGCCTATAGCAATAGATAGTTACTTACTGAGGCGGCCTGTACTCCAGAACCCACTTCTATTCGCAAGTTCTTTTAATAATGGNCTCACTTAACTGCTGAACACTGCCAGGGCTCTGGAACAGGGGAGGGAAAGGGAGTCCTTGGTGTAACAGCAACACGTCGCAGTGCACAGCAGTGACATCCTACACACCATCTATGTAGGGCAACACAAAAGTGACACTGCAGTTTGAGATGCACTTCCACATATCTTCAGAACCAAAGAACAAGCCCTTAGAATAGGGCTAATTACAGGTACATTAGGTACAACACAATAAAACCCCCAAAGTAATTATGCAAAAGTGGTAGATGCAAAAACTTTAGGACTACTGTACCTTTGAAGGTCCTGGAAAAAATGCATAAGATTTGCCTCCAGAGAACACCTAAATGGAGCTACCCATGTGTGGACATGATGACTAAGCTTCTGCTGTGCTCAGTGGAGTTGAGAGCAGGCATGGAGTGGGCTGAATAGCTACTGAGATTCCACAGCACGCACTGAATCCAGCTCCACCACCTGTAACAGGAGCTTCAACACTCAGGATGCAGCACGCACACAGAAGCATCCAAGTTAGGTGTCTTAAAGAAAAGCTGGGAAGGGATCTGCCCATAAGCGACAGTGCTTACACATACCCAGGAAAACACCAAGTTTTGCAGGGACATCTGAGCTACTTCCAGACTAGCAGGGTGGTAGCTGCACTAATGTAGCATGCTGTACAAATGAATACACTTTGCTTCTTAGCAGGAGTAATAAATCCCTATCAAACACTGCTGTGCTATGGCTAGGTCTTCTGTACAGCAGCCAGGTTTTGTTAAGAAAAAGATTTACTTTTTACCCTCTAGACAAGGCTGCTACTAGGGAAGCAACATTCATTCCTCTCCCAGCTGCCTAAACAGGGGAACGCTAACTAATTACTATTAGCCATTTTAATCACCTTGCATAAAATCCACAAAATCCTGGAAGATGGCATTCTTGTTATTAGCCCAGCTGTTGCACCACCACAGTGGGCAAAGAAGTACTAGGGATGAGCAACAGGAAAGACTACAGTATTAATGACTATAGGCTTACAGCAATTTTGATAGACTCATTTAATATACAGAGCTTTTGAATGAAACTATGCTTAATGCATGGCTGTGCCACCTCATGGGTGCTTTCCTGTTAATGTCAATGATCTCCCTATTTATTAGGCATTTTTCCTGATGTGACACATGATGTCCAATTAGACAGCCCTAACTGGATTATTTTTGCAATTAAGATGTGAGGCAATACATTAAAGGCTTTCCTAAGTACGCATATTGGATATTAAAACTGACCAGTTTGTTCATGATGCTACAGAAATCGTTTGGCATTCATAAGTTTCATTAAATAGGATTTTCTATCTAGAAAATCTAATAGAAAGTCTATAAAGCAAGCATAATTTTTCTGTTCAGAGAAAGGCTCACCACGATGATAGTGAACAGCCTGCTGCATAAAACATCCCCTGAAATCTGTAAGATTTACTTACTGACTTATCCAGACTAGGAACCATAAGAATGGATATATACTTCGCAGCTCTTTTCATTTTTTTCCAGAAAGAGACGATATACACTTTTTTTCCAGAAAGAGACGATATAGGGAGAACAATCTTAAAATAATCTTGTACTGGCTGGTCCTGATTTTTTGAGGTAGAGAACTTTTAGTCTACTTCTTTTATTTATTAAGGTCTAAAATAAAAAAAATCTAATTTCTTCTTAATTGCCACAAACAAAATAAAGTACCTACTTATAATGGTATACACTGAATGGTGTCTGTATTTTCTTATGCTGTTTTATGTAATCCTGGAAAGTTTCATGACTGATTAGGTGGCTCATTTGCAAGATGCAGTTTCAGAAGACTTGCACACTGATCAATACATGAGTTGTTTGGGGTTTTTTTTACCCTCAGACCTTGCAGAACAGATAAGAACAGACTATTTATGCATCTCAGATTGCTTTTGGTTTTGCCACACAATGCTCCCACCAACTTTACTTCATTTGTCATATGGTTATGACAGTCAGGTTATCCTTTCCCTTTACCCAGAAATTCATTATTAAAACTCACAAGCAGCAAATAAAACAGAAGGTGTAACCAGCATTGTAACCATAAACTTATCTATTGCATTGCAAATACAACCCTGGACTTCCCACCACCACGTCAGTGGTGGGAGCAATTAATACTGAAACCTCTCCAGGAAGCTTTTGAATACAGTTCTACATAAGCTTCAGTAAGAAACAACACTCTGTACAACTGACACAGGTTGTGCTTCAGCATTCAGATGGATGGGATGCCAAACAGGCCAAAAATTCAAATTAGTTTGACCATTGAAAGAATTAATTACAAGATTTGCTCTGTTATTACTTTCTCCTCTGCTAAGAATCTACTTCACCTGGTAAAAGCAACTCAGTGACTAGTTTCAAGTTTTTTTACAAGACAGCAGCTTAAACTCCCAAAATTAGTGACTGATGTTTATTATCTAACTGCTTGCAATAGGATAAAAGTAAAGTGAACCTATGTGTTTCTCCACATAGTCCAACTCGCACAGATTTTGTTTCTAGTTATACAATACTGAAAGCAATCAGGAGCTGCACAAGTTTCTTACACAGGCTCAAGCATATGAATTAAAAGATACCAACTCCACTGGTATCGCAAAATGCCTTGTGCTAGCACTGTTCTTGGACTGCAGCAGCACTCGTGAGCATTCAGCACTGCATGCCACAGTGGCCACTGGTGCAAATCAGACAGTATTTTTTTTTTTTGTTATGAAATCAAATATACTGTCTGCAACAGGGAGCTTAGCTTACCATAGATGCTTAGAGGGTTAATTCAGGTTTCTAGTTCTATGCAGGTAATCTTATTACAAATGACTCCCCAGTGAGGAAGAATAGAGCAGCCTAGCCATTGCGCAGAGCACTTATCAGAAATAGTCACCAAACATCCTCTCACTCCAGAATTGTTCAAGGTACAGGGACCCCTGCTCAAGAATCTAACTACAAACAGTACCTCATGTTAAGACTATGCTCCTTGCTGTATGTCATGTTTTACAAGTCTGCTATATGCAAAACTCTGCCCTGCAATGAGGAAATGAATGGAAAGGGAAAATACTTAAGTTCTGTACTCAAAGTCACACATAGAGGACAAACGAACTATTGAAGCATAAGTCTTATGAGGAGAAGCTAAGGAAGCTAGTGTTTAGTCTGGAGAGGAGGCTCAGGGGAGGCCTTATTGCTCTCTACAACCACCTGAAAGGAGGTCATCAACAGGTGAGGGTCACTTTTCTCCCATGTAAAAAGTGATAGGACAAGAGGAAACTGCCTTAAGTCACACTTAAGAGCAAAAGAGGAGGTTTTGATTGGATACTAGAAAAAAATTTATTGATGGGTGGTTAGGCACTGAGACAGGCTGCCCAAGAAAGCAGTGGAATCAGCACCCATGGAAGTGTTAAAAGAACCCCACAGAGAGGTGCTGCTTTGGGACATGGTTGAATGGTGGACCTGGCCATGTTAGGTTAACAGTTGGCCTCAATGACCTTAGAGGTCTTTTCCAACCTTAGTGATTCCATAATAAACTGAGAACACAGAAGTTACCACAAGAGTAGTTGCAAAACACTGCCAAAGGCAAATAGAATGCACATACCACTGAACACAAAGGGAACAGATTTAACAGAGCCTTAAGCTGGAAGTACAGATAACACTTCTCCCACTCCTCTCTTACCTACTATTACTGCTAAACTGACACATTCATCTAGAAAAGTTCCAAAGATTAAGGTAAATCTTGTGTTGACTGCCAAGATTCAGCCATCCTCCATGGTTGAATCACATATTTGCAGCTGTGAAATCCTTACTTGAAAAGTAATCCCAGCATCACCATTACAAACACTTTCTGCAATGCAACAGTTTTGGCAGACAAGGCAAACATGTCCTCAGCCTGTGGCACAAGAGCTGTTTCTGTTTAGCTCACCATCAGCTCATTCTTACCCCAGTTTAATCTGCACATATCTTAAGACTGTTTATGAAATGTTGTATTGCTCTATACAGGGTACAGTGCACAGCTTTAAGATCTGAAATGATGCTGCTTCCCCAGCAGCACTGCCCCTGAAGGTTCTCATGAGATGCTGGGAACTGCAACACACAGTGGTATTGATGGAAGGATCTGAGCTTTGCTGCCTGGGGGAGGCAGCAGCAGCGTGCCTGATGCAGGCTGGCACTGAAGAGCTCTGAAGTTCAGTTCTGTTTCCATTTATACTTCACTTTCAGTGGCCATCTGATGCATTCATAACAGGGAGAACACAAGAGAACAAAGTCCTAGCAAAACAGGTATCACATTCTACATCAACTCAATACACATGGATTTCTGCATAATTGATCATTTTATTGGAATCTGTTGAAAGATCTTTGTTCAGACCACCTGTTCAGCAGGCAGTTATGCTGCTTTTGTTCACTGCATACATACTGAGCAAGTCTCCAAGCAATACATTAATATTGTCTGACCCCATACTTCAGTATCTTTACTACAAAAAACAACTTTTATTGAGGAAAAGCTGCATCCATGGGACCAATGTGCATTTCTTCCAGCCATGACATGTACCAAATCCATATCAACAATCATAGGTTAAATACATCAACACATGTTAACAGAGCTTTAACAGTAAAAAAAGTAAGAAAGTTAAATACTGCAACAGCGGAGATACATACTGCATTTGAGTGATAGAACGCAGTCTATTGACCTAGTTAATGACACAGTCACCAAAACACAACATACAGAAGCAATGTCAACAGCCAGTACTTGTCTAGGCATTTCAGAGTTCCCCTTTTCCCTTCAAATAAAGAAGGGCTGTGCATATTTTGAATGTGAACCTAGGTATCATTAACCTTACAGCAATATTGATGCTGATAGTTAAGGTTAGGTAAAGAAAGAGACATACTAAAGCTGCAGGCCACTGAGTACACATAGCATTTGTGAGTTTGAGGAGCCAGTGTTTACTATAGGACAGGTTCATTGTTCAAACTAAGTGCACTCTGTAACAGAAGCATTAATTGGCAAGACATATTTAGTAGAAAATGCCACTTTAGAAACCTAGCATATTTCAGTTAATTGAATAAAGTGTTGATTTAACTAGCTATGATGAGGGCTAGGGAGCTATTTTAACTGAAACACCTTGGTAAAGTGAAATAAGCTGACCCGTCATTGTTCTCTAGAACCCAGGAATAAAGTTAAATGTGTTCTCTGTCATCAAGGACTAGTATTTCAGCAGGCATTTCAGTTTTTAACCTAAAGGCAGGTTAAAATAAACCTGTATACAATGCAACATACCTAAAATAGATGCAATAATGACCAATTAGCTGTCAGTCTCTACTTTTACCATTACAAGCCCGACAATTTTCACACACAAGTATAGCCAATCTTTTAAGTTCAAATTCAACCTTATAAGCCAGAGAGACCCATTTCACAAACTGCCCTGTGATAGCATTCTGGACTGTAAAAACATGCATACACCAGCTGCCCAGAAACACACAGCTAAAAGAAGTTGCTAGAAATAGCCACTGAACATACACATGCATGCCAGTGAGTTTCCCAATTAAAATGCTATTTACAAGCCATACTTCAATTTTTTGTAATTTGTAGTTTTTAACCCAACTTATGCATATGAGTTCAAGTGAAGGACATAACAATTTGACCTTTTGAAATATCCAAAGTGAAAATCAGAGCAAGTTACAGAGCCACAAAGAGGTTAGCAATGATTTCCTGATCTTTTCAGGTGAAAAATTATTTACTAGATAAGCAATGTCAGAGAAGGGTGGAGACCATAAAGGACATAACCTTTGGGAAAGCAAACACAGCCTCAACCAACAATACTGACTTTTCAAAAAGTCTGAAAGTTTCTTTACAGTGAGAACTTAAATCCTCCACAAAGTTACCTGGTATCTTGCTGCATGTTGTAGTATGTTATTGCCCTACAAGTTGTGCAGAAACCCACAGCCAAGTATCAATGCACAAGAAATTTAGAGGTTACCGTGCATAAGATATGATTAAGCTGTAACAGAATCTCAGGTATTGATTATGGCTTAGACCTGCATTGAAAGTCAACACTTAGACAAATATCCTTACATGAATGATATTGTCCATATGAAAGTGAGACAATTTTGTTACACTGAAGACTTACTTGGTTAAAGTGACCTTCTGCTCAGAAGAAACAATAGACAATATATTCACAGATAACCATTGCAAGAATTAGCCCTGTAAAAAATTCAACAATACTTTTTACTTTTCTTTAAGTGTATTTGCAGATATTTTATAAGCAAGCTGCTTCTTGAACAGCCAGATCTTTGATAGTTAATTCTTTATCCTACTTCCTCATCCAAATTTGCCAAATTCAAGACATTGTTTTAGCAGCACTGATGAAATCAATAGTGCAAAGTTGTTACAAAAAACTTTTTTTCCAAGCTATGACATCCTCTTCAAGTTTTGTATTAGGTCAATAGCACTTCCCATGTATTCAGAGCTCTGGGGAAAGGCAGGAACAATAGATATGCTGACTCTAGCAAACAAACAACTGTTTTCCAAAGGCTTTTTTATATTTTATTTTTGGGTGGATTTTTTTAATTTGCTGCTCATACTGGCCCTTGTTACAACTTTGGTAACTAGTTCACTGCATTAAATTCACAATTCCTCATTTTGATACGCGCCTATAACATGTGAATTGAACTGCACCACAATAATTGTAATGTCATCTCTATACATTCGAGCCAGCTCTTCTGGAAGACTCAGCATCTTCGACAGTCGCTCATGATCCACAGTTCCAAACTCATTGTTACCCACTGCATGACGGATCAAGTGAGTTGCTGCATTCTGATCTTCAAATACTGAAGAAATCCTTGCTCTCCTTTCTGTCAAGAGACCATGCATCTGTCCCAAAGTTACCTTATAGCCACCAACAGCTATTGGCTGTTGGTGGTGAACACCAGTGAGGTACTCCCCTACAATTCTCACCACATCTTGCCTGTGCATTGTCTCCCACAGCCCATCTGTGGCCAGAATCAGGAACTTATCCTGTGGCCGTAATTTGTGATGTATGACTTCTGGTTCAGCTGTGAGGTATGGGGGAGTGTGATAGTTTGGAGGAATAAACTTTGTATATTCATTGTCATTCAGCTGATCTGGGCCTGATTCTATTACTCTCTTCTGCAATTCAATACTCCATTTAAACTTCACATCACCAAAAGCTCTGAAAGGCATCAGGAGACCCAAGAGACGATCTTGTTTCACAAGACTTTTCTCTTCAGACTTTGGATGCTCCATTTTCACACGTTCCACTTCATGTTCATTTTGTGCATTGTGGTCATAGGACAAATTAACTGCAGACCAAGATCCATCTTCTTCCTGAACGCCAAGCATTGCTCTACTGTCACCTGTGTTTGCAACATGCAAGTCAACACCATCCACATGGGCCACACAGGCAGTTGCACCAGAAAACGCTACTCGCAGTACTAGGTAGTTGAGAAAAGAATTTGGATCTCCTACTTGAGCTTCCAAAGAAATATCATTATCAAGCCTCTTGAAGGCATTAATTAAAGCTTCTCTCACATCAGTAGTCTCTCCACTATTGAGATCAATCAGCTCCTGCCAGTAAGTTCTTAGACTGTTGAAGTACAGCTTGGAAGCCTCTTTGCTAAAATAATCATTGGGATGCTTGTGCCACTGTAAAATGGGCAACAGAGCTCTGCCACTCTCCACAGCGTTTTCTATTTCAAGTAAGGTCTCATGAGGTAACAAAGAGACAGCAATATAGTAAAAGAGTCTTTCACTGACAGCTTGAGCACAAGCACAGCCTGCATGGCCATCGAACACACCCAGAAGCATCCCTCTTGTCTGTAAACAAGTGGCAGCACTCCTCCGGTCCTCTATCGGAGCATTAGCAGGCAACTGGTTGCTATCGAAGCCAAGAACAGAACTTACATTTTTACCATCAAATTCTGGGACTTTGAAACTGTATTCATTTGCCTTCAGGATGCTGTTAACCTGTGGAGGGGTGAGGTAAAACCTCTGTGGCGCAGAAGCGTGATCCCTTGTGTGAATAAAGTGATTAAAGTGCTCCTTTGGCCTATAAAGTGCCGCAAATTTCTTCTGCGGTGCATATCTGAAGTGACTGTGAGCAAAATGAGATGACAAACAGCACAGATGTCTGTGGTGGCAGTAACACGCAGTACTGCCTATCCTGCTAATCTCACAGTTACGGATCAATGGGAACAGATGAGCTGGTGCTGGCATGGCATCAGACAACAATGGCAGCCTGGAGCTTCGGACTGGAATTGCTGAAAGACAAGAGAACAACTATGCTTAGTGGCACAGCTAATGGATTTTTCTCCCCAGAATTCTGTGTTAAGACGTTTACAGCTCCTAACCAAGTTGCTTATTATATGGAGTTCACAGCTTCAAAGGACTTGACAAAGATAGGCATTACAAGGTGCTTGTTTACAGACACTGCATTGGGCTGTCAGAAAAAAGCTATACCAGACTCCAGCACAGGTATTTTAGCTCTTATATCCAGTCAGACACCAGGCAGGAAGTGAAGGCATCACCCAGACAGTCAATGAAGCTTCAAACAACTTAGCACAACAGTTAGCATGGAGCACTCTACAGAACTGCCACAGGACTTTCACAGATATTTGCTTTCCTGGTGATTTCACAGCTGACATAGATGTGGCACAAAAGGGAAAAAAAAAACTCTGTATAAGGCTGAAGAAGAGAAAGCATCTAACAGGCAGACTTATGAAAGAACTCTGAGATGGCATACAATGAAGATGGTTTAGACAACGGAATCAAGAAGTAGGTGATAGAGAACAAAAATTCTTTATGCAATCAGAAGTCAGTAGCAGGTTTTGTTTCTTCTCCCCCTTTCACATGTAAAACTTCAAACTTGTGTTACATATACAAAACAGCCACAGCAGTCCATGCAGCAATTTTCTAGCTTAAGACAGAAGTACAAGAGGTAGAAAAACATCTGTCCAACAGCTATTCCATTCCAGTAAATTTTAAGATGATAAAACACTTTCAAAAGCTACTTGATTGAAGCACTATATGCAAATTGTTTGCTTCCATGACTAGAACAGAGGCCTGCACAATACTCTAAAGCTAGCTCAGTGTTAAGATAAACCACTCGTATCTGAAAAAATATTCTACTGCCACTTGCCACATTTAAAAGCTTCCCTTACTCTTCACTTCCCTGAAGAACAAGTATGCTAGCATACTCTATCTTGTCTCCATTTCCATACCAAATCACAACATCAGTGAGAGCGCCTCTCAAAAGCCTTATTCACTATGCCTCATTATTAGCAACTCCTTTACAATGTAATACTTGAGAAACAATTTCAGAGTGGAAATGGAGCTGAACCATGCCTTGTGTGAAGTACACACATTTAAGGCAAATTCAATTTTCTCTTTCATGATCAAGTTTCATCATAAAAGCTTTTTCTCAGAAAAGACCATTGGAAGGCTTACTGCAGTTGTAAGTGCTAATCTATCAGCACTGTGAGATGGCAAATTGTTTTACTGAAGAAATAGATATTGCTGTGTTATGCAAGGTGCTTCAGTCACTAAATGGATTATTGTTTTAGTCAAGCAGGCATACCAATATTTCAGATGAGACTCAGCCCCAATAAAATACACAACAAGCCTCAATACTCAGTCTAAAGGATCATACAATATAGGAGAAATTGCATTTTGCAATCACCCCATTCCATAAGCTTTCCATAGCTTCAGCCATAGGATTCTGATCACCTGGGCCAGCTGAGAACTGTCTGGAAACATATGAAGCTTCACCCCATTCTCCCTGTTTCAAGAAAGGGAAGCAAGTCACATTCTTCCCTCCAAGCTTGTTTGTTCTTCTTACGTAAACCAGAGTGGAGCCCACTTCTCCACTACATGACACGGAAGTGCTGAAAGCAGAGCAGAATTCATGTTGCTATCACTCTGCTGATTACCCAGTACTAATGAGCAACTGCCATACATCAACAGAAACTCTCCTGAGTCTCCCACTGCCAGCTGTGAACGTTGAAGTTTTCTGTTGTGCAGGTACCAGAAGAGCTCAGGCTGTAGTCCAGACATCCAGCAGCAAGGCACCAGCTCAGGCTTCCAGCTGCATCCTGAATTCACATCAGCCATTTGCTTCTCCAGTCCAGGCTTCACATACACACAGCATGACAGCAGTAGACACCAACTCCAAATATAGATTTTAAATTCTATTCACTGCCTTCCAATTATATGGGCGCTATTTTGGTAACAGTTAGGTATATTTCTTCACGTGACATTTAAAAGCAAAAATTCTACTTACAGAACAGTAACCTTAAGGTTCTATGGATGTGTCTGGCCTACAGCAGCACTTCAGCTTCAGCACTGGTCTCCCATTTGACTCCCACTGAGTCAAGTGCTCCTGACTGCTCAGCATTTGTGTTCAGTGCTGACCCACAGTGATGCCTCGACTGTTCTGATAGTTCTGCTGGTCCATGATGAAGCAAAAATACAAATGTATTGCTGCTGTAACAGTTCTGCAGTGCCACCAGAGGATATTTTACTGATTTTTAATCATTAGTTTACCACATGTTCCACAAAATCCAAGAGGAAGTAGTAAAAAGTTGGCCTCACATTTTCCATGGCTCATATAATTTACAGTAGATCTATGTCAGCTTAAGAGATCAGTCTGTTTCACATATCAGATTCAATAATTCCAAGTTGATTAAGTAAATCCATAATTACAAGTGTCCAAACCTGAACCGAAACTAAAGTCTCTCCCATTTACCCCCACAACACAGATACCCCAAATATAACCAGATACTCTAGCTAGCTTTCAAATAATTAAGATCCCAAGATCATTACAGCTGATCAAAAGATGGCAGAGAAGAAAAAGGAGTAGCAATTTTACAGTTCACTCAAGATTTGCCAAGATATTAGAATCAATCCAGTGCAAATACCTCTCCAAGCCCTAGCAGGGTACAAGTGCTATTTTTCCAAACTGTAAATATAATATGACAAATAATGACTCAGACAGTCAACTTAGGGGTTTTGTAGTGTTCCACTAAAAAAATAGAAAAATGTTCCACCTTTCTTTAAGAAAGGCTCGTTATAGCCATAGCCATACTAGGGGCTAACTGACACTGCATAGACAGGTTCCTCCAAAACACTGTGCCAAAAACACCCACGGCTTCAGGTAAAAACACTCAGGTGCCTTTCCTACACCTGACAGACCTGAATGAGCCAGCTGAAGAGGACGAGAGGTGGGGAGGAGGAACAAGGAGCATTCAACACAACCAGCACCGTTAATCCTTCCCTCCGGCCTCAGCCCTCAGCCACAGCCCAGCCTAGCAGCCCCTTCCCCGGGTCCCATCCGACCCCCGAGCCCGCCGCTCCACGAAGAGAGATACATACCGATCCGCCTGGGCCCAGGACACACACACATTCTCCTGTCACAACATGAAGCCGCCAACATCCACAAAGCAGAAGCCCGGGGGGCGGGGGGAGAAGCAAGGCAGATAGTTTGTTAGAGAGACGTAGAGCTCCGGCACGGAGGTGGGACGGCAGACAGGAGGAGACACGCACACACAGCCCTTCTGCGGGCGCACGGCGCCGCTGCCGCCGCTCGCCCGGCGATGGGACCGAGCCAGCTCGGCAGGGACTGCCCGCTCCCGCCGCCCGCCCGGGCACCGAGCCCCTCGGGCCCCGCTGTCCCTTCCGGCAGGGCGAGGGGCAGGGCCCGCTCTCGCTGCGCTCACCGCCGCCCGCTCAGGCGCTGCGCGGCCCCGACATGGCCGCCCCTCCCCAGCCGCCCGCCCGCCTCCGGCCCGACCACCTCCTCCTCCCGTCTCGGGCACAGACCTGGGCCTTTCCCGGGCGGCTCAAGGACACGGGCAGAAGGACCGTGCGGCACAGGAAGGGAGGCGATGGAAGGCGCACGCCGCCCCGAACGCACC
>VZTJ01002240.1:20032-155815 GCA_013397795.1 Orthonyx spaldingii | reverse complement strand
GACCCCCCGCCAGCTACCGCCTCGCGCCCGCCGCCGCCGCGCCTTATAAAGGGCCGTGCGGCGCGCGGCGCGCCGCCCATTGGCTGCCGCGGAGGGCAAGGCGGGCACGTGACGCGGAGGCTGAGGGAGCGCGCGGCGGGAGGAGGATGGGGGCGCTGCGTGCGCGCGCACGGCGCAGGGGCGGGAAGGCGCGAAGGCGGCGGCGGCGCGCGCTGTGCCCGCCCCCTCCCACCCGGTGGGGGCGTGAGGGGGGGGAAGGGAAGGGAAGGGGAGGGAAGGGAAGGGAAGGGGGAGCCCGCGGGGCGCGCTGTTCACAGTGGGAAATGGGGCTGTGGGGGTTCCCCCTGAAATGTTCCTGAAGTGTCTTTACCGGGTACGGAGCACGTTAATTCCGCAAGACACCGCTAAAGTCTGTCCCCTAAGCCAGGGACCTCTGCCCTGACAAAGCCCTCCACACTCCTTTGGTCAGGAGTGAGAGTCGCACCACTTCTGACTGTTGCAGCGACCGAATGTGGGAAAATGGCTAATTTTTGTAGGGCGTATTGGCATTTACTCTGAATTCCTTTTGAAGATGCTTTTTGTTCGGTTGTTTTTTTTTTTCCCTTTTGAAATGTTCGGGTTGGCTTGAAGCGTCACAAAGCATGTTAACTCCGCAAGAGACCACTGAAGCTTGTACTGAAACGTGGGGGTTTGGGGGGTTTTTGATTAATTTGCCCCGTGGTGTTTTGTCTTCTCCAGAATCCCTTCAGGCAAAGCAGGCTGATGTGGAGTGCCAAAGACCAGAGACCTCTCTGCCCCGCCATCGCCACATTGCTGCCGTCACTGCCAGCGAGGAATGGTTTGAGGGCAGTAGCCACGAAGAAGGAGTAGCCCTTCTGGCAGCAGCAGTAGCCTCGCCTCCCTCCTTTCTCTCCCCTCTCTTAGTTACTGTCCTGTCCCTGTTCCACATCTCTAGGGCAAAACTCAGTTTTGCACGTGCTTCTGAGATACTTTGAGCCAGAGTTACTCTTCATGTACATTTCTATATATGGAAAGTATATCAATCCAACAGTATTTTGATTTCCTTGATCATCTCTCTGTTTATAGATGCCTGTGCTCTCACGCCTTACTATTTTTCAGGGTGTCCAGGATGCCCACTTGGCAGCAGATGTTAGCAAGCCTCGGGGTGTTGCAATTAGCATTCCCTCAGTAGCTGTACCAAAACACAGATTTTGACTATACTTACTTCTTTACCCAGTTGGTTGGATGTGTAAAACTGTGTACCAAAACCAGGAGAAGAAACAAAGGAAAATCTGCACTTAGTGCCCTGAAGACTCAAGAGCTCTGCTTGAAATGTAAGGGTATGGAAAGTGCTGCCCTGTGACCCTCTGTGTGAAACTCAGCTAGAAAGATAAAATTATGTCATCCTTAAAAATGCAAGTCTTTCATCATAGTAGTTGAAAACACAGAATATTAAAATTTATTGGTGTTCTGGGTGACTTTTGAGACATTTATTTTTTATCCAGAATGGTACCACCATCATCTTCTCTTTGAGGCTTATTTTAGAAGTGAAAAAAAAAAAGGCATCTGACAGACACCATTGTACATTAAAAACTTAATTAAACAGCATGGAAAACAAATAATTTGCATTCCTTTTTAATGGTAGCACATGGTTAAAAATAGATTGCCAGAATATGCTGAAATAACCACCATTTACACAATTTTCTACTTGCAGAAGAGTGACTGTAAAGCCCCCAGGTTTATAAATTTTCTTACAGAGTCTGTAAAGTGGCACTATTGAGGCACTTTCTTACCCTGTCAGGAGGAAGCAGGCTGTGGGCAGAGAGACCTCTGCCTGGGTGAATTTGAGTGATGGTTGTACGAGTAGATACACAGAAATGGATTGGCATGAAGTCACCACTGATCACCTCATATTCCTCTACGTAAGGAGTTTGTAGAGTGGCTTCATGTATGACTTCCACAGAGAATGTTGCTGTCTAGAGCTGCCCACCTAAAAAAAAATTCCACAAAATAGTTAGCATTTAGCACTTTTGGTCTTCAGAACATCTTGTACCCATTAGTTCAATTCTCCGTAATTTGCTGTGAAATTGAAAGGTCAGGGGTACAGCTCCCTGTTTATTTATTTAATTATCCCCTTCTTCGTGGTTTAAGGCCAGGAGGGGAGCTACTTTTAGAGCTGATCTTGGAAGTTGTAGCTCCCTGTCTCGCAGTATCCTGTTGATATCTCTGAACATTAGGCAAAATTTGAATTTTAAAATACCGAGTGAGAAAAGATTTTGGCCTTAGTAACCACATATAAATCCCACAAATTAAAGACAAAATGCTAAAATTTGGCTGACATTTTGCTCCTCAAGCTTATGTGAGTTTGCTGGTGTGCTGCCAGAAGTTGGATGTTGCAATCTAACTGGAAAGTTAGATTTTCCTTTTCTTCATCATGCTGCTGCCAAGACCTTTTTGTGCACTTTGAGCTACAGTCCATTCTTGCTGATTCTAAAGAATAAAAAATACTTTAATGAATAAAAACATATTGTTCCACATTTAACATTTTACACCAGAGATTGATGGAAAAGCAAGTACTTGTAACTACTTCAAGGTATGCAAAGTCTCCCTGTTTCCCTGGATGAAAGGATTATCAACTGAGTGTAACACCAGACCTCAGTTCTTGTCTTACTGTACCTGTTGCCAGCAGTGGATAATTCTGCACTGCAGAACCAATAGGCAGCTATGCATTATCACTGCAGCTAAAGTGCTGCAGTACTTACCCGAACATACATTTCCAAAAAAATACATTTCCAGAGAAACACATTTCCAGAGAAACTCCGTTACAGATCATCAAAATCCATTTTCGTTTGAAATCAATTGTTTGTAATAACCTTCTAGTTTAATGAGATTCATGTGCCTAATGTATAAATATATTATTGATTCATTTTTATTGACTCGTTTTTACTGAAAGCTAGTTCAGGAGCACAGGAAAATATTTCACTTGTTTTTATATCCCCTGACTCCTTAACATTCTTATGATATCCTTGCACACAATGTTAAAGAAATGCTGTGTTGCTCCTGTGCTTGTTGAAAAGAGCAGTTGCTTATAAAACCTATCTTAAAACTGAGTGCACGGATCAAACACTTCCACTTGGCATGCTGCCATACCAACCTGGAGCAGGAAAAAAAGGCAGAAGAGTCATATAAGTTTTGAGAGCAGAAAGAAAAGCCTAACGTGAGAAAATAAGGGAGACAAACATGCCAGGTACTGAATAAACAGGAAGGCTTGGACAGGACTAAACTGTGTTCTTTTCTTTCCTGAGAGCATTACAGAAGCAATGACAGCAATCTAAGTATGCTGTTGCACAGAGCAGCAATTTATTTTTAGCAGAAATTAGGAGCATTATGTGGCAAAAATAAATGTGTCAGTAGAGCTCAGAGCAGATGAAGTACCTGCAAACAGCGGTGGCCTGTGCTCTCCAGTCTGCTTCAAAGGAAGGGTTTGGTTGTACTTTCAAAGGTTCTGCTGCCCTCACAGGGAGTGTTTGCTGTGGGTGGTGCATCTGTCCTCCCTCAGCACAGCTGGGTTCCTGAGTACAGTGAACATTTCTGAAGTTTTACAATGAGCCCTGGCAAAAGGTGATTTTTAAAGAACATCTAAGAGCATCAACTTTAGAGTAAACCAGCAGCATTGAGCCACATGATTCATCTCTCCCCTGCCCTTTCTGAAGGCAAGTCCAATGTAAAATCACGGACAATTGCTTTCAGTGGGTATTTTGCTGTCACTGTGGGGCTCATGGATAATTTAATTTATTTTGTGTCCCCTGGAGACCCTTTGTGTCTTCACTCTTAATTCCTTTCTGAAATGAAGCAATGAGTTGGACTCATTCAACAGTTCAGATCCAACTTCCTAGAGTCAGAGTAATTGAGGTCAGACAGGACCTGCCCAAAGCAGGACGACCTTCAAAGCTAGGTCAGGTTGTTCAGGGACATGGTCAGTCCCATTTTGGACATCTCCGATGACTGAGGTGCTCCAGTCTGCCTGGACTCCAGTTCCACTACTTCACCACTTTCATTTTGCAGATTTTTATTTTAAGTTAATCAGAATTTTCCTTGTTAAGCTTATATCTGTTGCCTCTTGCCCCTCAGGACTTCTTTGTACCATCCTATATGTTGATTCCCATCTCATTAGCAGAGAATTAAATGCTTTTTAAAAAATTTGGTAGTAGTTGTCCACTGGTTTTAACTCTTCACCGGGGTGGATTTTTCAGGGTCTGGTATCCAGTTTGGGGAATACAGCATTCTGACAGCTTGATGAAGTAAAGGAAATTCGGTAGAAAAATGTTGTTGGAAAATAATTTTTTGGCCAGCTTCAAGAATGATACTTAGGACATTATCAGTGTCTGGCTATGAGGAAGTAGTTTCAGGATATCAGGAAGTTGGATCCAGCAATTACCTCGGTTTTGAAGGGTCTGATCCCTTTTCCAGCTGTAGTTCATCATGTGCATTTTTCATATTTCTTTGTTACAGTCATTTTAAAAAGTAACTACATTATACTGGCTGCCATGCAAAAGATTTAATAGACTTCAGGGAAAGTAGTGGAGATTAAAATTGGGAGGGGAATCTGCCTGCATTTTCATGCAGAGAATAGCTTACACGTTTCAACAGATAAAATATTGTTTTCTTAATGCTGCTGGAACAATGATATCCTGGGTTCATTTTATCAGATATGATACCCTGAAATAAAAGATTGCTCAGAGGCTGGTAATTGGATACAGCCTTTTGTCTTTACTTGAGGTCACTGGAGTCTGGATGGTCTACAGAAACAGCTGGCTTATTTGAGATCTTTTTATGCAAATGTGAATGTTAAAGACTAATAATTTCTCCAGCAATGAGGAAGAGCAATCAATGCCAATTACTAGAAGTACCGGTGTTATTGTCTTATCATCAGGGGGTACCTCGAAGTAAAAAGTAGTTATGGAAGATAAAATTAGAAATTTCGATCAGTTTAGAACCAAGACTAGGCTCTGAACCAATCTCTTAGATGTTTTGGGGCCCAGGGTTAGACCAGGTCACATTTCCACTTGTAACTAGGAAGTTTAGAAAGAATACCAAAGTGACTTCCTTCTCATTCCAATTTGCCTTTCTCAGTTTAGCCTTACCTAAATGTTGGGAAAATAAGACCTTGTATCCTTTGGGGTTTGTATTTGAAGAAAAAAACATAAGCATTTGGGGTTTTTTTTCTGTAGAAAAAATATGAGTTAGGTTACTGGTTTCCTTGGTTGATAAATAGACTTATTATCTCAAGTGACCCCATCTACATTTACTATTTGCTTTATACAATATGTTTAATTTATACTTTTTCCCTTCCCTGACTAGATGCAGTATACTGTTCTTCCAGGCAGGTGTCCTAAGCAGAAGGTTACAGAGTCTCATTTGCTGCCTCTGAGCCAAGGAGTGGTGGATTCCTGTGTGAGTGACCAGCCTTCACAGCCTGGTAAGGCACTGCCCTTGCCTCAGCTGACCTACAGCCAGACAGTAACAGGACTCACCTGGAAAAAGAGGCAGTGTGGAATGAAGGTGACAATTATACCAGCCTTTTACAGTTAAAAGCTTTAGCTACTAGGCTGTTATAATGTAAGACAGGAACAAGCAGGAGGAGCAACACTGTGTCTTGCAAGTAGAGCTGGAGCTTTGTTTATGGTATTCAGGAACTGGAGGCAGTCAACTCCCTCTGAGAAATCCCGTCCATGTCAGCAGAACAAAGCTGTGCTCCTGTGCCAGGCTTTTAATCAAAAGAGAAGGTGTGTGACCATTTCCAGCAGGCCTGCTTTAGGGGTGCCTTTCTTGTCCTGCGGAATTTTTTATAAGGTCATTTAGGGATCCCCACTCTAATTTTGCCCTGCATTGGCACTGGGGCGCTTTCCTTGGATCTGGATTCCAGCCCAGGGCTGGATTTGGCTTGCAAGTCTGAATAACCTGCATATTCAGTTGCACAGTCCAATGATGTCCCCGTGGCAGAGGCCAGGGAGGAGGTGCAAGATCACATGTTCCCCCACAGATGGGCTGTGCCTCTGAGGAACCTCCATAAAGATCCAGGAGCATTGGGAGGACACTCAGTAAGCACAAGATGACTGCTGCCCTGCTGCTTCTCAGGAGCCCAGAACACGTTTCCTGTGAACCTTTTGGGCTTGAAAGCTAGCAGTCCAGGCACCTTACTCTGTCCCCATGATCATTTTATTCAATGTATTTCAAATGCCCTGGAGCAAGTTCAGATTGCAAGCTAAGTGTTCTAGAGTAGTATTTTAAGAAGAAGGATTATTTATTCTATTAGTGTTGACTTTAAACACTGGGGCTAAACACCAGCCACATCAGGCTGTTTCTTTGAAACTTCTTTGAACTTTGGATGCATCTCTGCAGCTGCAGCCTTGTGTAACTGCAGAGGTTTGTTCAATTTGTCTGGATGTTATATAAGCTGTCTTTTATTTTCCTTTTGCTTGTGATCGTGTTATGTAGGCTGCCTTCTTAAATTTCACGAACCCTAAGGCAGCCTGAGTCATGTGTATGAGGCTCTTTTTTGCACTGTTGTGTAAGGTAGTGAATTGCAAAGGTCATGGGAATGAGTTATTTAAAAACTGAAACATGCTGGGCTCTATCCAGCTTAGAATAGATGAGCTCAGAAAGGCATTTGCGTTTTAAATTACAGTTTGGTTATCAAGGACTGATTTACCTAACTCGCCATTTCAGTTTCCTTAGCAAACTGCTGTAGCACACAATGTTTTTGTTTCTTTTAAATGTGTTGCTGGTATAATCATGCCACATGAAACAATGAATAAAATACTTACTTTCAGTACTAGAAAACAAATGCATTCACCAATATTGTCATCATAGGCACAGTGTTCATGCTCATTTGTTTTTGGTGCTCACAGCAATTAACCTCCCTTGCCATTTCATCCCAAAGGAAGATGTAAGATTCACGGTCGAAGTGCGCAGAGTGCTTTGATCTACCCCATGGACAGCTGGGTTGTGATGTGTCACTGTGCTCTTGTGTAATCTGGCTCAGTCATAGTGATGCCATGCAGGTTAAAGGCACAACAGGTAACTCTGGAGTCTCTAGGGCAGATCTCTGTGTTTCTGTTCACTCTGTCTACTGTCTGGTTTAAGCCATCCAGCTGTACCCTCATTTACAGAAAGACCTTTCTTGTTTCCTCTTTCACGTCCCCTCCCAGGCCGTCCAAGTCACCACCCATACAATAGCATGTCCAGCCAGACTTTAAAGTGAAAGCGCTCTGAACTCTCCCAAAAGCACTTTTAAACTTGGATCATTTCAAAGAGCAGTTCAGGGCATGACTCCACCAAATGCTCAGCACACAGAGCAGGGCAGGCAGCAGGCAAGGGCATTGCAGCGGGCCAGGGGAGCAGGAGGGAATACAAAACCACACCCTGGCAGTGACTTTTGTTCTCTCCATCAGCCTGTGGAGCTATCCCAGCATCATTCTGACCATTTGCAAAATTTATGTGTGCAATTCTAATTTACTTCCCTTCTCATGCAGCAAAATGTAGTCAACTTGTGATCACATCAACTCTTGTTGAAAAGAGCAAAAAAAACCTATGTGATGAGAAAAAAATACATTGAATTGGTTTGGCATGCGGAAGCAGTTAAATCACTCTGACTACTGAAAACCAAACCAGTACAATCCACCTCCCCAAATATTTCACCAATGTCACAAAATCAAGTAATAACATGTCCCCATACAGGCTTGCAATGCAATGCACTGGTAAATGATGCAGACAGAAAGTGGTTAAGCCAGAAGTTGTGGAGTCACACATGTGCATGTAGGAGAAGAAAAAAAAAACATTAAAAAAAAGGCTAGGAAAACAAAGGGCACAATAAAATGAGGTCAGGGACATGACACTGAAAGCAAGGAGAACACCGGGGCAAAGGACTTCCTGGAAAGGGCTTGAATGTAAGCACAGGTGAACTCTTGCTGTTTGCCTGCTTTTTGCTGTGTTCAGAAAAGCAAGAACTTTTTAAGTAAAGGAATTGTACATGTGAGTCTATTGCATTATACCCATCATCATGACACAAGGTGATTGCTAGGATTAAACAAGAACAGCTAAGAGAAGAGCTGGAATAAGGGAGAACAGCTATGAAGCTATAAGGGTTTAAAGATGTTAGCAAAAAAAAAAAAATCCCAGTGATTTTGCTGTATTCAAGTCATTCTGGTTTGTATTTGCATGTATGAGTGGTAAAATATATGAATCACAGGCTGGGGTTTTTTCTTGCATGTTAATAATGAAGGGACACCTTGCCCTGAGTCAAAAAGCAGTGCCTTATATCTGGAAAACACCTCTTGAATCTGCCATCGTGTGGAGACTGGCAACAAGCTCACTTTCCCCAGAGAAGAGCTGTAAAACCAAGCAAGAGAAATCTGCAAACAGAAAGTCTGTTCACTTCTCTAACACTGCTCTTATCCTCTCGGACTATCTTGGGTCGAGCAGCTGGAAGACAGCATGTTCTGTAGGCAGACAACTCCTGGCAGGCAGGCAGTACAGCTGCGAATATGACACTCTGTGCCAAACATGAGTCTGTAATTTCTACTACTCTTCAATAGTCAGCTTTTTGAGGATAGTATTTAGTCATTTCCTGGGAAGACAAAGGGTGCCCATCAGAGCTAATGATACTTTACTTGCTCACGCGTTGCCATGTGGGAGGTGGCTATAAAGCACACTTGGAAAATGAGCACAACTGATTCAAAATTACAGCAATGGTGGTGATGCAGGAATTTGCTGCAAGGCAGTTCTCAGACTCCCTGCACCATTTGTCAGACAAGGAGGACTTTTCTTCTGAATTTTCTCAGACATCTGAATAGGAGAGCAAATGCGCCTCAGGAGAAATAAGTGTGTTAGTTTTCATTAACATTTAATTTGAATTCTGCATAGCTGAATGAAACCACTGTGCTAATCTGGAGAAGGGTATATGAAAGCCCTGTTGAATCAGAGATAATTCCTCCCTTCTCTCTGAAAAGTACGTATTAAAAAGGTGCTTTGTTTAGAGGCACAGTATCCCCACCAGTACTTGCAAAGAATTCAAGCAGTGGGAGCAACTCTAGAAAGTCATTTCAGGCTGCTGCAGCATTCCCAGGGCTGTAGTAAAGGTCAGTGTGTGTGTGTCCTTCAGCCATGTGGAGTTTTGATTAGCAAATCTGTGTCGTTGACAACTCTGAACTGTTTCCAGACAGCGAAATATCAGGGTTCCCATGCGCACAAGAAGTGCACTCCCCATGCCCAGCTTGTGCTCAAAGGCACGGGACTGGCTGCACAGTGTTCAGGCTGTAACACACACTGCAGCAAGGCTCACACCCAAACATTCCAATCATGTCAGGAAAGAAAAGTTTAAAATGGTGTTTTGCTGCCAGGTCTTTCTTAAAAAAAGAAAAAAAAAACAAACCAAACAAAAAAAGTAGTTTCAAAGAAAACTTAAGGGAAAAGGGACTATAGCATAACTGAGTGTCTTCCCACAGTGTACCATTTTTCAGGGTCATTCCTTGAGGCCATCTTTACAGCACTCGCAGTGCCAGACCATCATGTTTGCAAGATTTTAGCTTGCCTGCAGCAATCATAATTCTGCCAGGTGCCTTGTCACCTTTACCTTTTGTTTTGTTACTGTGGCCAAGCCTGTTTGGTTTTGCTATCAAGGCCAAATCACCAGATGTAGTGTGATATTGAGAAGCCAGATGTCCCTGACCCGGCTGGGATTCAGTGATGAGTCCTGCCAAAAATGTGCCCATCCCTGTGAACTAGAAATGTCTTCCTTGTTGCATCCAAGCACCACTAACCAATCTTGTGTGGCTGTGGATTAGCTTAAGTGTTTGTCAAACACACGTATGGTGCAGTTGCTCCACATGATGCATTGGTATAGTGAATGTTGAAATAAATACAGGGTCCAGAGCATTCTTTGGGTTCTCTTGGACATCAATAAATAGCAAGTGAAAACTTGTTCTCTGACTGTCTCACACCAACCACCTCTGTAAAGAAAGGTTTGGTTTTGATGTTTGAAAATTATTATTTTTCATCCTTTTGGTTTATCTTCTGTCAGTTACAGCCACTTTCTGTACCAGAAGGGTAGAGAAAAATGCTGTATGAAGCAGAGATGAACAACAGGCTTGTGCCACATACCAGGGAGCAGCTGGTTGAGTGAAGCACTCCCTGACAGCCCAGAACATCAGGGGAGCTGGATGCAGAGAGGAAATGTACAGTATTGATCCATTGCTTCTGTGTTGTTTTGTTTTCTGTTAATACCACACTACTCCTTTATTCAAGCTTACGTGTGGGGAGCACTGGGAACTGTGACAATGCAGCAAGCTGAGGCTGCTGACGCCAATGAAGGTGGGAAGGAAAAACACACATTTACGTGAGAGAAGAATTTGGCCCAGTGTGTCCCCTTTTGACTTTATACAACCCAAGAAAAGTAAAATACTGTTGCTGCCAGTGCCAGCTTTTAACAGTAACTGTACAGTAACAGGACATTACATTAGAATTTATGTTAATACTTAATTTTGTATTTTTTTTTTTTTTTGCCTCTCCTCTTGAAATGTATCTCCCTTAATGCTTGGCTACTCTGAAAAGACAAATCCTTGTAGTCAACGTGAACAGGCAATGCAAAGGTAATGTCAAATGATTTCTGCAAATACAAACTTCTTATTAAGTTTTATTTTTGTAAAAGTTCATGTCTTTGAAATGTCTGTAAGCAAGTGATGTAGTAATTTATTCAATCTTGCTCAGTGCACTATTTTTTCTATAGTCTCAGTTAAATACTGTGAATGAAGATTGCCACAGTTACAGCTGAGTTCAGAAATTGGCACTATTTTATTGTAATTCTGGTTTCTTACCTCACTTCTCATGCTCTACTACAGTGAGAGACACATTTCCATCTCTGTAATTAACTGTGGTGTGAAAGATCTTGCACAGTCATTTTAAAATGCTTGAACAAATGTGATATGAGGGCCATTTTCCATGGTCTTGTTTTCCCCAAAACCAGTGAGTGATGTGGTACTTCCTGCACCCAGTCTGCATCACTTCTGTGCAGAACTTCAGCCTAGTCCTTGAAATTCAGTTTGGCATTTTTGTCATTTTAATTAATTGCAGAAATATACACCACCACGTAAGCAGGTACACCAATAGCTTCCTTTTATACAGGATATATTGCATGTAAAGACCTGTATTACGTTGGCATTTATTTTGACAAAAAAACAGAGGTCCCAATGTGACTGGAGCTGGCAGGTGTTAACATGACTTCTGTGTGGTTTGGATAGGTCTCAGGATGGTGGCTGGTAAGCAGGAATCGTCAAGGATTTCATGTAATAGCCTCTGAAAAGCAAATGCCTTTTCCCCTGGCTGAGCAACAACAAGGTATGTCTTACTGTCAGAACAACTTGTCTCCACGAGCTGCTTTCTAACACACACATCAGAAATGACACATGAATAATTGGCAACGATGCAGCCGTTTCGTCAGGCTCCTGAGTCATTGCAAAGCAGACTGGGAGCTGGGTCGCACCGCCCTGCAGGTGAGGACGCGGCACTTCTGGGTCTGCCCGGTGCTCCCCGGCGAGAGCGACGCGTCCCCTGCTCACGGCCCGAGCGGGGCAGCGGCTCAGCGACACCGCAGCGACAGCGCATCCTCACCTGCAGCCCAGCCCCCGTCCTTGTGCCGGCTGTCAGGCTTCACAGACCCTCTGCCAGGACAACACAACTTCCAAAGCTGGAAATAGATGACTATTCCTTTGTTTTTCTTCCTCACTGCATTGGATACTGCTGGTTCAGTGAATTTAATCTGCCCATAGAGGAGGCAGGGGGTGGCTGGGCTGGGGTGAGGGGAGCCATTGACCTGGCGAGAAGCAAAGGGGAGCAAGGAAAGGAGGTCTGTTTGTCCTCTTGGCTTTTTTCCATCATCAAGCTGTGCTTTTTGAGCTTAAAGGTGTGTTACCATGGGATTTGTCAAACAATCAGCATCTCTTCCTTCATACAGTAGTGAGAAAAAATATGCTTTATTCTCCTGAGATGGTGGGTGGGAGGGAACACTCACAGCACAAGATGGGTAGGGCCAACCTTTGTCCTGGGAATACTGTCCTGGAATTTTTTTTCCCAGACAGGATTATGCATGTATGTGCCTTACAGAAGGGATTCCCTGGTCATTTGGGACAAACCATCATAAACTGACATGAACAGGGCTTTGTTTTGAAAATTTGATACAATACTGGTAGAACTTTAAGGAAAGGCAGCATTCACCATGCTTTAGTATTGTAATCGAGCTTTCTGAGGTTATATGCACAGCTCATCTGCATAGTGGACATAATGGAATATGCATTTCATACCCATAGTGAAATAAATCTTCCGTTTGCTTGCCGCCTGTGGTTGTAATGCTTGGCTGAGCATTGCTCCTGATGGATCACTGTGCAAGGATGCCTTACACTGGGGGTTGAGTTCCTTGGTGAGTCACTGCAGTAGAATGCACGGTGGAAAAAGCTCATTTCCCCAGTTACTCAGAAGTAAAATATTTTCGGATCCGTGCCTGGTTTGTGCTAGGAATATTAAGGATGTTTTTGTTTTTCTGATAAAGTTCCATTAAGAGAGAGAGCAATCATTGCTCTAGTTAGCACTGAATTCTCTTAAACTGTAGCTGAGTTTCACTTTCCAAATCAGTTATGTGGCTCTGTCTGAAACGTGCCTTGAAACTGTATAACTGGCTTCTGTGCTGAACACACAGAACTGCATTTACTCTTTCATCTTTGCTTTATCTTTGGCCCCCAGTGGCAAACTGGCATTGAGCCCTCATCTGAAATATGGACTGTAGCAAATCTATAATTTTTCAAGCTTTGATACAGTAATTCAAAGATGAAAAGTCATGTGATTTCTTTTTTTTTTTTTTTAAGCTCTGTTAAAATGATCCAAGTTCTTTAAAATTATGAGTAGAATTAAAGCTACATTTTAAGTGAAAACCAAAGCAGTGGAAGGAGTGCCTGAATTTTCCTGTTGTGGAAATCTGATGAGGCCCAGAGTGAAGTAGTGCTGGAGATGGAGGTCGGTCACTAAAGGCATGTTCTGTGCACAGGTGTCTGTGCAAGGTGCTGATCAACCCTCATGAAAACTGGATGTGAGTGACTGAGTGCAGAACTCACTCTGACAGCAGCAAACACAGCAAAAGCAGACAACCAAAGAGAAATTGGTGCAGGGCTGAACAGTCTTGTGTCTCTGAGTTCAGTAAACCTATGCCATCAGGATGTCAAAAGGACAGGCCACTCCCCAAATCAGTGTTTCTCTCTCCATTTATTGAATCCTAACCTCTTCTAAACATTTTATTTTTTGCATCTGTTCTGTTTCTGAGGGAGTGGCCACCTGGTTACAGAGGGCAGCATTGTCATCTGAGCTGCCTGCAGTTCTAATGGTTTTTTGACCAAAAAAGGCACCATGCTGAGCATGGTGATGCTTTCTGCTTGTTTCTGCTGAAGGCACAATACTACAACCTTGAGGCAGGTGCTTTTAATGCACAAGGTGGTCTGGTAATCAAGTAATTGTAAGGAAAATAGGGCAATGCATCAGGCCATGATTTATTTGACATCAGAAGTCATCTCATAATCCCTGCTGTAGGCACAAAGCCTCGGTGGTGACAATTGTGAAACCTTTTCTCTCCTCATCACCTTTTCTCATGTTCTCTTCTCTTGTTGTTCCCTATGTCACTCACTGCTTTTACTTCCCGCAGGCAAAATAAATGGGATGTGTTTTGCGCCTTTCCTCAAAACCTTGTGGAACTATGGGACACCTTCTCTGCTCTCAGCTTGGGTTTGACACCCTTTGCAGCTGGTGCTCCTTTATACCCACCAGCACCATGTGGGGCTGAACCACAGCTCTGGAGGAATGTGTAGGTATCTGATATGGTTGTTAATGAGAAATTCAAGCTGGTGCTTATAACTAAGCCGGTGGTTAGCCACAGGTAATAATCCAGAAACAGCAATGGAAGCACTTCAGGTTATAAGCGTGTGCCTTGCCCTTTGGGGTCTGAAAAGTGTGTCTGTCAGAGCTAGGCACCTGCATGTCTACAAAATCCCTGAATATCACCTTTAGTGTGAGCCCTGGGGACCAGTTTTCTCTGAGCTGTGAGTTGGAAAGGCATTCAAACAGCTCTGCACAGGTAAGACAACAAGGGCTGTGGGCTTGTCACCTTGCAGGAAAAGCGCTTGGATTTATAGAGTAGCCTTTGCTCCCTCCAGCAGCATTGAATGACCCACCCAGTTGAACATCCAGTCTCGCCATGGGTAGTGCAAGGAAACATCTATCCAGGAGAAGAGATTGTTGTAGCCAGAGTAGTATGTCCCTTATTTGCCCTATCTCTGGATCTCATACAGGCAATTTCACTCTGGCATACATAAAGGAAGCAACACCTGTTATTAAAACACCTTGGAAATCATTGGCAAATAGCTGTTATAAACATCAAACACAGAAGAGATAAGCACTTGGATAAAACGACAAATTATGCGCCCTCAATACCATGAAGGCAGCACTGAGGGAAATATATTTTCCCATAAGAAATGTGTAGAGAAACCTGCAGATACTGCAAGAAGTGAGAGGAAAGGATGGAGAGTTAGAAAGCAAAAGCATTCTCCATTCTCAGGGATGGGAAGACAGGTGGTGGGTCTGTTCCTCACAGACAACAACGGAGATGTTCAATTTCAAAATGAAGTTTTGATAGTATGAAACCTGAATGGACATCCTAGGGTTTAAATTGGTTGTTTAGGGTTTGGTGTTCCTATAAACTTGCTTTATTCCAGAAATTTCATTTTGTGTTATCCAAGTCCTCCCCAATGTGTCCAGGCTCCTTGTTCCCTGGGCACGGGAACCTTTACATCCTTGGTGTGATATGATACCCTCCAGGATGCCAGGCTCTGTCCTGTGCTGCAGGGACCTCTAAGCCCTATTCCTGCTAAGCTTTTCCAGGCTTCTCAGCCCTGGAAAATAAAAAGTCTGAGATATTAGCAGCCCTGCGGAGCTGTGGATGTGTGAGTCCTGGGCAACTGTGCAGCTCAAGAAACCACGAAGGAATGAGGCAGGTCCTGAAAAGAATCTGTTTCTTTTTTTTTCCAGAAGTTCATTAGAAATTGTTCTGCTTGTTTGAAGCCTGCAGAATTTGATGAAGTGGCATTTTCTGATGAAAACCTGTTGTTTTAATGAAAATTTCTGCCAGCTGTAGGACATCCATTATTCCCTGGTGGAGCTGCAGTGACCAGTGGGAGCCAGGCCAGCAATCTCTGAGCCACCATACCCAGGCAGCGCAGCCCTTGGTCTGCACTCAGCCAGGGTCCAGGAAATGCCTTCACACTGGGCCAGCACCAGAGAGGAGCAGCGTTAGAGGCAGCCAGGTCCTTCACATCCCTGCAGCCCGTGGCTGGAAGGGCCTGGCCCTCCTCTCCTTTCACTGTTGATGCAATGGGGCTGCCAAAGCTCTGTCTCTCCAGAGCAGTTTCTAATTTGTTTATTGACATTGACAAAAGCTCATTTTTACTTCTGTCAGCAGAGGTGATGTGGCTGTAAATGAACAGGCTGCTCTGCCTCCCTCATTATCAGCAAAATTGCCAGCTAAGCACTAACTTCTGGACCCTCTGTGGCTGATACATGGAGTACAGCAGCAAAACAAGTGGCCTATTTACATTTTGCTATGCAGGGGATGAGAAGAAAATGTGGTTTTAACCCCTGAATTGACTGAGTTGCTGACCAGGGAATGTAAGTGTATGCAGGTGGCTATATGGCCCCATGGTTTCATGGAAGTGTATTTCTGATCATAATTGATCTAAAATGACTGGGATTTTGCTAAGGTCTAGCTGTTTTTCCTCAATTCATACTTTCTGAATAAAACTCATAAGATACAGATGGGAATGGCAAGAAGCTGATAACCCTGAAGTGATTTGCATGTTGTTCCATATAACATATACATAAAAGAATGTTAACTCAGATTATTGTAGGCACATTACAAAATGACCATTAACTTGAGATAATTACAGGGAGATTGACTTTAATTAAGACTATACTTTCATGTTTATGTGTCTCCCTCACTGAGATCCTATTCCAAGCATGGGGTTTTGATGTCCCTTTAATGTACATTTTATGCTTTTGTTGGGCACTTAATAACTTGACTGGAGTTCAGTGGAGAGATTGTCACAAGCAGAAGTGGAAGGCTGTTCCTTTGGCTTTGGCCCCTCGGCAGCCAGCAGAAGCAGAATCTGATACACAGCAGATGGATGGGGTGGTCAGAGGAGGTCAAGGTTTTGTTTTCTTTGAAGAAGCCTCAGCATTGAAACCCTGCTGGCTGTGCTGGGATCGCTGCTGGAAAGGCAGTGTTTGGGCTAGAACTTGTCCTTGTGCAAGAGCAGGCTGCACAGAGCAGGCCTGGGCCAGGGATCTCCAAGTGCTTGGCAGATATTCGATGGCAAAGAGGTGATATAACATTTTGCAAAGTATTTGGGAGTATTTTGGAGTGTTTCAACCACCATTCTCCATGGGCATCCCCAACTCTCTGTGCTGTAGTTGCATTACATAAATTAAATTGCCACACCAAAGCTTTCAGCATTGAGTCGAGATATTTTTTGAAAACAACAGCTACTTTAATCAAAAGGCATTTCTGCTATGTTCCCAGATGTTTTTACTCTCTTTGCCCCAGGAAACAAAATAAAATCGTATATTGGTCCTGGATAGAGAATTTCCCTGGGCCAAGGGCAGTCCTGTAGTTCCTTTCTGTCCAAGAAAAAGCTTGGCTTTGTCTGGCCTGACTTCTGTCAGCGGTTGAGTGTAACTGGAGAGGGTGGTGGTAGCCAGAGCTGCCCAGCAGCACCCGTTCCCAGTGGCTGGCCCTGTCCCCGTGAAGACTCTGCCAGGCACCGGGACTGCCTGCTGGGGGACACACGGGCAGGGAGACACTCGAGTCTGGCAGCATGGTGGTAGTCGGAGATGTAGTGTTTGGGATAGGCAAGTGCATAAGGTGAGGAAGTGTCCTTAGAGAGGATGAAGGAGTGGACTTGTCAGCTTAGAAGGGAAGAGGAGTTTGGGGCGACAGCCAAGCAAGCCCCAGCAACACGTCCAAGACCAGCGTGACAACTCCGTGTCCCTCGGGCGCCGGGCCGGCTGCCCAGAGCCTGTGCGGCTCCTCGTTGTGCAGCTGTGAGGAGTTTCCTGCTGAGCAGAGCTCGGCCTGACAGCAGAGCTGCTGCTGCGCAATGCCTCTGATCCTAAGGCAGCGCTCCCTGTCCAAACGCCCTTTGGGAGGCGGGTGGGTGGCGCAGGGGTGTGCGAGCGCTGCTGCGGCTGCGGCTGCGCTGGGAGCAGCATGAGAGAGGAAGGGAAGCCAGAAAACACCCTTCCTCCTTCAGCCTCCAGGGCTTACACGAGCCTGCCTTTTGTCCCACAGTTTTACACGCTCCCAAGGATGCCCCTGCGTACATCACCCTTTTCAGCTTTCCTCCGCGTTTTGGGAGTGCAGCCCTCTGACCCAGGAGTCAGCCCAACCCCAGCAGGGCTCCAGCACTGGCACAGCCTTCCAAAATCACTGCTCTGAAGCCATATGTCATTTAAACCTGCATGCTCAGGTATAGGCAAAAGGGCAATTACCAGCTACTTTAATTTGTGCTTTTCCAGAAACTTGCTTTTTTTGATGGGGCAGTGCAGCCTTCCAGCAGAATTAACGGGCACAGCTGGCTGCCTGGGGAATGCCAACCCCTGCTGCTGCCGGGAAGAGCATTCACTGAGAGGCCCTCTTTCCTTTCCAGGTTCTGAAAGAAATTTAAACTTTTCCAACAGGTTACCATCAAGACAATAGTTTTAAATCAACACTGCTCTGGGACTGAGCAAACAAGAGGGAGGTTGTTTGAAACATTTCTATTCCAGATTTGGCTTGAGTACAGCCTTTTTAATGTGTGTGTAAACCCAGAGGAAAATTGTGTTTAACAGTATAGTTCGTTGGGAGCATGAATACCTTCCCCTGTTCATAAATTAACCCTAAAAATAAATACTTTGGGAGCAAACTGTGCAAGAGCCTGTGCTATGACGCAGCATGGGGGATGAGGCCACCAGTGGGGTTTCAGCATGTGCTTGGTAGGTTTCTTTGAGAAAAACATTTCCAGCCAAAGCAAATAGGGCATTTCCCCCTTTTCTCTAGCTAAATCACTCCTTGGCAACAAAGGAGACTGAGACCAGTGGCATCCCCAGACTTTGAAGAGGGATATGACCTTTGGGGTATTTTATCATGGCTTACAGCTCTCCTTTAAACTCTTAAGCAATGCCTTGGGGCCAGGAAGGTCACCGGTCCCTGCTGGCTCTTGGGCTAATGGTTACAAACACCTGGGGACCAGGTACCTGTTACCTGCCAGCATGGCCGCCCTGCTGGGAACCATCAGGTTTGTTTGCACAGGTGGTTTGCAGGAGGAAAGTGCACTTTGGGGTTACAGAGACCCCCTGCTGGGAGCCCTGCAAGACATTGCTCTCTACTCCCTGCCTTGCTGATGGCTCCAGTCCTCCCACAGAGTTTAATTTGGTGCATATACCCTTCTGTACCACGGATCTCCTGTGCCTTTGTCATATGGAAAAGCTTGAAGATGGCGACTTCCTGGACTGTAGGCACCTTTCTCAAGAAATGCCTTTTTCATGTGTTTGCTGGGACAAGGGAATCTGGTAATTCTTGGCTAAGGTCTGAATACAAAACCATGTGAGAAGGTGTCATCGCTGGGTGGTTGTCTCTGCTGCATTGTCTTGGGACCCTCACTGTAGTGCCAGCTCGCCCACGTTGGGTGTGCGGACTGCAGGCAGCCGGGGATGGGGCGGTACCGTGTGTTCAGCATCACATTTGCTGCATGCTCTCCTTGCAGCAAAGGGACTGCAGAGAAGGAGCACACAAGAATGGGCTGCCTTATCTTTCCTGTGCGATGCCAAAAAACAGCTGAAAGAGCTCGTGATCCTGGGCTAGTGCTGTGCTTTGCTGCAGTGTCTCTGGGCTAAACCAAGGCCTGCTGCCCTGGGCACCTCTTCCCAGGCCTGGCTCCTCCACTTTTTCATCCCCTCACCTGGTGCCACCAGCATCATCCTGGCCCTGCAGGGCAGAAAACCCTGCCAGGGTTCCTTGCTCACCAACAACCCTCCGAGCCACTTGGCCAGTTAGATCCATTTGAGTGCCACTGCACAGTTAGTATCAGGGGCTGAGGCTTGTTCCCAGCTGTGATCTGGGTTCTAGAGGTGTTTATTTCCAAGCACGTGCATCTGCAGAGCTGGCTCATGCTCCTTGCAAATGTCTATTATGCCATCCTTGAGCTGAGAGACTGACAAGGGGTGTGAAGAGCAGCCAGGATTTTACACTCCTGCATACACACAGGCAGAGAATGTGAAAATATCCACATCCTCTAATTATGCACTGTGGTTTCCAGTACAGCTTTTATAGCTATGGATGGCGTGGCAATGACTGACAGGAGGTGAATTCATTCCTTAATTCTCTATCTTCTGCCCTTACCTACTGCATCCATTTCAAGCTCTCCCAGGTAAAGCAGCTGCAACCAAATGGTGCTGGAGAGAAAGGGGAAGCTGAGAAAGCTAAAGGCCTCAGGAAACAGAAGTCATTCCCTAGAGCAGAACAACTCCTTTCTGTTCCCCCATCTAGATACATTTAAATGTCTGCTACTTAATTGCATCTTAAAGAATGCCAGCCCTTCCGTGTCAATGGTTGCTGAGAGGGCAGCGTTTCCCTCGATGACCAGGGGTGAGGAATCAGTGTGACTGACCCAGAGGAGCCAAAAGCCCTGAGTGGCTACCAAGGGAGGCTCCATTACCTCATGGTCGCTTCTGGCTTCACATCTGGTGAGCATGGGCAATGAATATTATTATTTCCAAGAAGTGTGTCCTCAAAGCATCGCTCTGCATTTATTCAGACTGTCAGAAATAAACCACTGGAGAACAATGCTAGCTCTAAACAGTTAAAGAGATTGAGGAAATTGTGGTTTGCTCACAGTATTTGGGGTGAGGAAGCAAAACTTCCTCACTGACAGCAGCCAACCCTTCCTTACAACCTGTATGACAGGGGTGTCACAGCTGCACATCTGCAGCTGCAAGCCAGACAGCATCTCTGTAGGATCCTGCTCTTCCTGTTGACAGACCAGATGGTCCTGATCCACAGGTCTCAGACCCAGTGTTTTCCCATCACCATGCTCACAAATCCCTGAGACTCATCACAGCATCTGCAGCCTTCAAAGGAATTCAGTTGCATTGCCTTCCACACAGCACGGTGCTGGGTTTTCTGCAAATGCAAAGGCAGGGTGTCACCTAAGAGAGATAATGTGCAGTTAGATCAGTGTTAGCCAGCAGTGAGAGCTGCAGCTGCCTGTGCAAGCCGGGCAGCCGTATTCTCCCCCTCTCTGTCTCTCTCTCTGTCTCTCTGTCTCTCTGTCTCTCTCTCTCTCTTTTTGTTTTTAAGAACTTCAATCATGTCTGCACAGAGTAATTTTTCAGGCTTTGCCTCCATCCTTATGAAAATGTGTATCTCCCTGTCCCTGTGAGTTCAAGATGATGTGGGAAGAACCCAGAGTCTCATCAAGTTCTACACTGAGCTTTGAGTGCCCCATATCACAACACCCTCTGCACTGCAATCCCCACAGAAAGCAATCTGCATGTCCTGTCATGTGCCTGACCATGCAGTAATATTTTCCAGTGTTTGTAGAGAGAATAACTTGCACTACAAGGTACAGGAGAGCAATTTTTGTCTTTTCAACAAGGAAGCTCAGCTCTTAATATCCACACACATGAAGAAAAGAAAATGTTGCAAATGGGAAATGCAGCCTTCTCCTTCCCTGTCTCAAACTGTCGAAAAAACAGAAACTGGTTTCTGACTGTATGCTTTTATGAGAAATGAACACCTGAGAGGTCCCTCTCCCAGCATCACTGCTGCTCTGATCTTCCAGGATAGTGCAATAAATAAAAAGCTTTCAGCATAGCTGTTATTAAACATAAAGATTTCAGCTTAATTCCTGCAATCCCCTTGACAAGGTTTCTGGGGCTTGGCTCTCTGCAAGCCCAGATGAACCTGAGAAGGAAGAGGTGAGGAGAAGGGCTGGTGCAGGTGGGGCAGCAACCTGGGGATGTGCCCCAAAGGCATTCCCCAGATCCATCCTCCGAGAGGCCGTGGAGGGGGGATGCTGCGCCAACAGCTCCATGGAGTGTGTAGAGGATTCAGGGAGAAGTGTAGCACGTGAAAGTGCAAAATTTATTCATCCCAGGTTAGCTGCTGGTGGCAGGGCACAGACAGGAAGGGGGATCAGGCTCTGGGAGGTACCAGGCTGTTTGCTTGGAAGGTCAGTTGGTGCAACTCTTCTTGTCCCAGAGATCAGGCAAAGCCAAAAGCAAATATCTCCATTCAGCATTTGCAGGAAGAACTGGAGATTATTCCTTGTATGATTTGAAGGGGATTATTGTCCTGCAGTTGTAAACCAGGAGGAGAATATTATGGAGACCACGGGGTTACAGGTTGTTTTATCTATTTCTGTTTCCTCCATACTGCATGAGCCTTTCTGCCACCCTGACACACAGAGCTGCAAACTGGAAATTTGATGATTCTGTAATAAACTCCACTTATGTAAAAAAACTCCAAATCTAAATCTAATCACTGAAATAAACCATCTAATCTGTCTCTTAATTGCTGCAGCTTTTCTAGGAATAACTGCTTTAGTGCAAGTACATTTCCTTCTCTCTGCCCAGATTCAGCCTCTGGTTTGATTCGATGAACACCACAGGTTGTGAGGAGATTGACAGGTGTGGGCTCAGCTTTCGCAGATTAACAAAAGAACAATTCTGAACATTCAAAGGGAAATTCTCCGTGTCAATGCAGTGCTGCCTCCTGACCTCTGCAGAGCTATTCCACAGACAACTTTGAACATCAAATATTTCTTCATTAACCCCAAGGGCCCCAAGTTGTAACACTCAACTTGCAGAGAGGCAAATGCACCTCCCATGGAGTTACCTGGGGATTGTCCCACAGACTCCAGGAACCGCAGCCCAACCTGTGGATCCAGGTCCTTCCCATGGGCACTGAAGCCCAGACCTGCCCACACACTTCTGTCCATGGAGGCTGGCACAGCTCGGCCACAGCCTGCAGGATGTCACCCATGGTCCTGCTCCATTCGGCAGCCAGTGATGGGTCAGCAAGGACTGTGACTTTCTCAAGCCACCTATGGCAGGGATCATGTGTCTGCTGTGTCATGGTAAGAGGCTGGGAAGGAAGGAAAGCGATGTTCTGGGATGGAGATGGTGTGTAGGCAATAGAAGAGGCAAAGCTGGAGGAAGCCAGTGCTCAAAAAGCAGCTTTTTTTGGAGGCATCTTGGTTTCATTCCTTCTTCCTTTCAGACATACATGGAAGTTGGGACTTCACACTTTTAAACTGACTTTTAAGGCTATGTTTGGATTTTCATCCTCACTGAAGAACTGTGCTGCAACCCTGAGGCACACCTTGGCTTCTGAGCAGGGGAAGGTATGCCCAGCTCGGCAGCATTCTCCTGCTGAGGTCACATCTCTCGTTTGCCCGGGGAAGCAGAGACAGGCAGCAATTGCCCCGGCAGAGCCCAGCTGCCAGGCCTGCAGGAAGGGAGGGGCAAGTTCTGCATCTCAGCTGACAGTGATGGGGTGAAGGCAGAGGCTGTGGCAGGCGCTGCCTGAGGCAGTGGCTTGGGGCACAGGAGAGTTGAACAAGGGATTAGGGCTTTTAATTAGTGAAAAGGTACAGTAGAAATGGGCGTGGTACTGGGTAGATAAAAAAAGTTAGGAGAAAGCAGGTAGTGTTGAAGGAGACCAGTTTTGAGAGGTTTGGTAGTGACCTCCTTCCACAATCCATTTACTTGTGATTTTCTTAGGAGTGTGTCACAATGTCACTGTCCCCTTCACCCACTGCTCAAACGCTCCTGCTGAGCCTGAAAACAAACCAAAACCCCTCGAGCTCGGCTTGGCTGGCAGCCTGTGCTGCCCACACTGCAGCAGCTGATGGGAGGGTGGAAGCTGAGCACCCTGCCAGCTCCACTGCTCACCTCTGGCAGGGTTTACCTCAGTCACACACCGGCCCCTACCACTATCATAGTGAAATGGCAAGTCCTCACTAGTAAATGAAACCTGTACATTTTAACATATTTTTGAAGTTACTGTACCTTGTCTATACATACTGATGCTTAAAGGATTTTTTGCTATTCCTTTTTGTACCTTTTACACAGTTCTGTGTATCCACAAGTATTAGCATGCATACTTGTACTTTGTTAAGTCTGATAATTCAGCATAGTTCCAAGGTTTTGTAGAGTTAGGAGACCAAACATCCTACTATCTTGAGGAGCCATGGCTCCTGCAGTAGAATTTGTTTTGTAAACTAGAAATTAGATCATCCAAGCCCCTTATTGGGCCACTTTGGTAGATATGCTAATGTATTAGGTCTATAAAACATATACCGGTCGACGGTGGGGGGTGCATGTATGCATGGTGGGCACCGCAATGCCTTCCACCTCGGCGAAGTGGTGCATCGGATGGGATTCCTATTGAAATACTCAGGTAATTAACCCCCAACCCTTCTACCGTGTCTGGTTTTTCATTCCCAAGACCAGAAAAAGGCATCAATACAAATTTTAATTATTTGTAGAAATAACTTGTTTGGTATCTAACTTGGCAAAAACCAACCATTTTATTCCATTAGTTTTAGTCATCCAAAACCATACCCTCCATTGTTGCATGGACTGCAAAACCCCTTTCTCACACTTGTTCTGACAGAGCTTCTCTGGACTGTAGAGCCAGCAGCAGCCTCTGGCCCTACTCTCATGTGCATGGAAGGAGAAACATGTAGGTTTGCGTCAACTCAATTAACAAGTGCCAAAAACCCATCTCCAATCTTTGACTTTTTTTTATTGCTCAGAGAAACAGACAGGAGAGACTGAAAAGCTATGTGGGCAAACAGAACATTTAGAAACCTGAAAGACACTCATCACATGTTCAACACTTTGTAGATGTATATTTATTTTTAAAAAATAAAGAACATTAAGTTGGAAATACAACCACAAGAGATATTTCTTGAACAAATATCAAGGAATGTTGTTAATCCATTCCAAGTGTTCACCAGACAGCAAGAGTGAAGAAAATCTTCTGTGAATTCCTGGAGCTTTTGACTCCTGTAATTATTTCCTAAAACATGTAGAGTGCCTATGTTAGCTATATTAACATTTTAGACAAATGATCTGGAAAAATAAAACAAAAGAGAGTAGTGTGTACACTGAGGAGAAAGAGAGGGCCAAGTGACTGAACTGTTTTGACAGGATGTTTTTAGATTAATTTATCATTTATCTGTAAGAAGAGTTGCTTTTAGCAGTAGTTCTTGCAAAATGCAAGGTCATTAAAGCTTTCACATGCCCTTCTGCGCAGCAGATAATTAAAGGCATATCTAAAGCAAACTCAAAGCAGGAGTTTTGTATGTAGAGGTGTACATGGTTAGCACAAGCACTGAGAACAGGATGCAGAGGGAGAGCCCACAGGCTGAAAAGTCTCCATTTCTGCTGGTACTGAACTGATAAAAACTGAATGAATTAAAACCACACCTTCATTCTGCTTTCAGACACTCTCTGATTGACCCAAGTCTAGTTAGTTTAGTTCTGACTGCAGTTGGTCATAAATCTGACCATTCTGGAGAAGATATGGTTGAGGTGTAGTTCTGCTCCCTGGAAAAACTTAATGATCATGAACACATCATCAGAATTCACCAAGAACAAGCCTGTGCTTGTGACCACTGACAGTGATGCACAGTTCTAGTCACAGTTCCACTGGTCTAAAGACCAGTCTTAGGGCACTTCATCAGTCACCCTCGCTCATTAGTGGACCACAGCAACTCCCTACACCCCTTTAGTCACATCTGTTGGCTTGAGTAAATACAGTCATGTGACAAAGATTTTATTTCCTCTCCTACACTGACTTTGCAGTAGAACTTGCAAGGACTTAAGTTTAGTGAAGCCATGCCAAGATATCCACCGAAGACATACATGGATACCAGGTGAGGCTAACTTTGTCTTGTGAATGTCCTACTGCAGACTCTTTTTCAGATGGACCCTTAGTTTAGTTTACAGTTTTGGCTCTCAGTAGATCACTGACAAGAAAACTCACAACTAATGAGGTCATACAGTCATAGTTCCCAGTGGAAATATGATTTTTAGGTGTTCAAACAGATCCAGAACCTAATGGACACTTTAATTACTACATTCACCATAAATGCACCAATCTTACTTTTATTTATCCTGGACACTTTACTCCATTAGAAGTTTCGTATTCACACTTTTTCTGAGGCATAGTGTGCACCAACAAACTAAGAATTGTGTTCATAAGCAGACAAAAGCAAGGAAAGCATGACATGGAAATGCCCATGCTAAATTGCACATTAATAAATGGATGTCCCACTGCCAATCAACTCTTCACTTCTCTCTCTGGTCACAGCCTTACTGGCAAGCACATTCTAGCAGTCAATAGCAACTGTATTGGACCAGCAAGGGACACAGGCTGTGCAACACCAAAAGCAAATGCAGTGGAGCAATAGTGACTGTGAGATGAAAATCCATGTTACTCTAAGTTTAATATGATATGACATGGTACCAACATGAGAACGTGTTCCTCTTTATGAAGCCAAAACCCATCTGAAATGCAATGCTGCTTCAACTCAGATAAGCATGTCTGCACTGGAAATCTGCTAAGTTCAACTAATCATGTCCTCAGTCTGTTTCAGAATAAACATGAGATGATGTTGATTTATATTTTTCTGGTATTTTTGCTCGTGTAAGTCCCTTGTTGAATCACCCAAAGACAAGTAACAGATATAAACCCAGCAAACACTCTTCACATTTAACCATTTATTGAAAAAACATTAAGTATAAAAAAGTAGGGAGACTTTTCAGTGATAAAAATGGGAGGTAGATACCTCAGTTTAAGGTGATTTGAAGGCCATTCATAATCTCCCTTAATACTTAATAAGTGGCACTTGAGTAATTATTAACTTGTCTAAATTCCAAAAATACAACGATGGTAAAATGATTATGGTCTCTTATATCTAAAGATAATAAAGTCAGAAAATTAAGAGACCAAAGGTACATGAGCACCTGTGAAAACAATTCTAAAAAGATTTAAAAAAAACTGCTTCCATTTCACTTGCGTGGAAAAAGTGAACAGAATAATTATTGTTGTTTCCCTGAACATCTTGCATCACATGACAGAAGATCAGGAATGAATCCCAAATGCTGACCACCATCTCCTCTGCTCCATCATAGCCTCTTTTTCTACATCACTGTAACACCACGGTACCTCAGACACATGGGATGTCATGTGTAGGCCACATCCAAGAAAAACAGTGATAAACTCCAAGAGAAGAGACAGAATTATACAATACTGTATGACACAAGAAAGAAAAGTTAAAATTTCAAGTTGGAGTCACTGCAAATAAGTGATCTTTAAAAAGTTGTCCTGAAATACTAACTAATTCAGAACAAATCCTGTGCTGTATGAAACTCGACATACGTTTGCTAAACATTACATTTCAAAATAACTTACAAAAAAATAGAAAAAAGATTTACGGTATTTTCAGAGAACTTCAGAGTTAACAACATCTCCTGTCAATCAGATGCTCAAATTGTTGCCTCAAAGTCAGTGGTCCATACCTTATCAAAAGTCATAAAATAATTACCTTATTTTAATAATAACAACAGTAAGTTTACTTCTGTCTTATTTGTATTTCTTTGTAAAGGCCTATGGCTTAGTGTTCACAAATTAAAAAACCCACTATAATACAGAAAAATAAAGCTTAATAGCACACAATATAAAAAATGACAAGTTTTAAACCCATTACATTGTTATTGTTGAAAAGGGCACTACAATTAATCTGCAGGTCAGACACGCTTCGATCATTTCATATTTTCCATGATTAAATCCTTAACAGTTTTTCATCTTCTTAATTAAATGAGAAATCTTTGATCCACCAAGGTTTTGGATGCCAAATTCTTCTGCCCAAGTGTATTACGAATAAACCTAAATATCTAAGAACATTTTAGAAAACATTTATTAATGAAGAAATACTTACACCAGTATGTTTCAGGATCTAACATAAAATAGTAACTTCAGATTATCTTTAAACTGTGAATAATATGAATGTATTAGGTGCTTAACTTCCTTTAGTATTTTTAAAACATTTTCCACTACCTTTCCACCCTAAATTATGATAGAATTATGTGTGATTAGTTTTAACAGATATTTGTGTTTTCTACTGAAAATTATTTGTAACCTCTTCATTCAGGATCACCATGTGAACAAAATTAATTTCTCACAAGTCTATTTGACAAAATAAATAAAAATACCTATTTTATAAGTTCTCAGTATAATCTTCTGTCACTGCATACTACTAACTCACTGCCTTTATTATCTAGTTAACTATTTAAACTGCCATAATGACTCCCATGTAAAAAATATTACTTTGTTCTTAAATTTAAATTTACCTCTTGTTGCAAATACGTTAGAATAGCTGCTAAAACAAAACTTTGGGAAGCTAAATCCACAACGGAGAAAAACAGGATATCAAAGATGAGTAGAGTTGTTTCATTGCCATAATAGAGAACATCACTGAAAGAATGTCCTTCGTCTGTGGAAAGAGAATATTTTAAAAAAACATTATTATTTTTAAGTTGCAATTTTGTGGAGTTCATCAGTCAGTGCTGAGAAAGCTGATATGAAGAAGGAAAATCAGAGCTAGAGCAATTTATGGCATTCTATGGCAACACAGAGATAATCCTGTCATTCTACTGAAAAATAAGACAAACTTTTCACTTATAAAATGGCATCATCCTGATGAACACAATAGGTAAAACCCATGTGTCACATGCAACTCTATTTACTCCTGAAATCTCAATCAGATTATTTTAAAAAGTTGTTTTAAACCAAGAAGTAGATGTAACTTCCTTGTCACTGAAATTTTTAGTAACTATTAGCTCTGGCCCCAACTCAACAAAATAATTAAAAAATATGCTTAATGCCTTATCTAGGAGGAGATTCAGAGCTTATGGTTAACAGTGCCCCAGAAAATGGGTCTTTTAAGGTGAAAGTACCTTTTTCATAGCCAAAGTATTCTAGACCATTCATCTACTTCTTTATTTTATCAAAAAGCACCACTTCTAAAGAGAAAAGAAGTTGTAAACAATTACAGGAAACATATTCTTTTCCCTCTTCCTACTTTTTCAAAAAAATGCCCAATACAAGTTTGATTGGAAACAATTTTCATTATAAATTGTGTATGCCCTACTGCCATGAAATCCTGATTTATATCTAAACTTCTGGGAACTACGGCAGTCTAGACTATCAAACAACGTATTTCTATCAGTGTTTATGATTATGAACTTCATAAACATGTGCACATCTGTACACACATGCACATCTGTATAACCTTTCAGCTGCCTTAAATAAAAAACATCACAGTCAAATGACAAATTATAAATAGGATTTCTGTAACCTAAAGAACTTCTCTTAAATACCTCCCTCACAAGCAGTCATTGAATGGTCCCTCCTGCTGTAAAGTCCATTTTAGATTGTAAATCCTGGGAAAGAAATCTACACAGAAACCGAGATACTTAAAATAGTACAAATACCACACATCTTTTTACCATTATAAAAAATGCTTTTGTCTATTGGTTCCATGAACTCCATGCCAAGAAGTCGTTCAAGTAGCAACTTATCTTTAACAATATAATCCATTTCTTTATGAACCTGTAAGAAAAAGAAAAACAACACTTCTTGTTTTATAATTTCAAAGCTGCTACAAAGTGAAGTACAGCTACTTAGACCTTTATGAATCAAACAAAACCCACTAGTCTATTCCAAGACAAAAATAAGTACATAACAAGAAAAGATTTGTCATTTTTAAGTGCAGTCTGCACTGCTGGACAGCACTCTCATTTTTTTTTTTTAATGAAGCACTGTTCTGATTGCCATAAAATCTTTAACAACAAATATTAAAGCACATATGGTTAAAGAGGAACTACAGTCCTTTAGATTTATGATTTTTAGTCTGTACTTAAAATAAGTATATTTTCCTTAATATAATAATGTCAAAATACATACGTGATCAATAAAAGAACTGAGAAATTTGTTCATGGCATTGTAGGCCCTTGTGCTTTGTTCGAAAGTATTTGCAGACGAGTCCAAAAGCCTAGCAGGACCACGTTTCTGAAATATAACAAGACCAAGACTTCAACAAGAAAATTTCCTATTTTAAATAACATTTAAATAATACCAATATCTCACTTACTCTTGTTAAGGTTTCATGAATCCAGTTATAGTGCAGTCGCATTTTTCTTGAAATGGAAATCTGAAATGTCTGGCCATCTGTGTTTGGTAACAAACCTCTCTGACTACACAGATTTTCCTGTACAATTAAAGCAATTGTAAATTAACATTATTAATGCCATTCATAAATAGTCAAAAGCTTTTCATTTCCTCTCTTTCATATATACATAATACTTAGTAACTCTAAATATTTGAATCCACTGCACTCTTGTTCTATTGCAGCAGAATTTCCTTAGGCCATGAAATCCTGACCCCTGCTGTCACAAAGTCATATTTCTCTTTTCACCTGTGTTTGGTTCATTACCTTCTAATAAGACATATCCTGACATTCACTCCGAAGACCTTTCTTTTAGGTCTATCATTTCTTCTATACTTGTCTCACTGTTTTTGTTTCTTTGTTTTGGATTCCTGATGTTTTCCGTATGTTTTTCAGGTCACATTTAATAAATCACAGAAACCCCAAGAAAACAAAAAAAATCGACATCCTCATAGGAAAAACCCCCTGCTTTTCCCACAATTGTATTAAAATAAGCAATTAGGAACAAAAATTGTAGGAACACACAAGTCAAAACCATTATTAAGATTCCTCTATATTTCAGTGTTTGAGATTTAATTTTCACATGGTTATGCTGGTTTTTTTTCTGTCCACTTAACACTGAAATAGCAATATCCTTATTTAAGGTACTTTCTTAGTTGTCCCTAAAAAGATACAAGGTGTTATGAAATTTAGTGCAATCTCTGATCTTGTATTAGACAATTTATATTTGCCTGATCTTGCAGCAAAGATACAACATATGACAAACCAGAAAAAATATTTAAGCAAATTAATTTCTATAAAGAATGGGTTCTATCACCATAGCAGAAGAGATGGAATAAAAGAATTGATTGGAAGATTACATGTTTCTGTATTAGTTTTTCAGATCTGTCTCTTTACAAAAGCTTTTTGGTATGCACTATTTTGAATGTGGCTGTGACGTTATGAAAAGCCTAAATATTGAAAAGAAGGTTCTTAAATAGATGAAAAAACTTTTTAGAGAAACAGGAATTTTATATCCTTGAAATCTGAAGAAGTAACAAGAGGAAACAGTGAAGAAAAAGAAAGATGAAGAGCTAGTTAAAAGAACTACTGAGTCATATATTTACATACCAACAGCTGCTATCTTGTTAAGTAACAAGGCTCAACCTAGTGCACAATTGCAGATCCACAATTCAAAGGTGCAGGGTCTTTATATAAAATAAATAATTGAGCAAGTATAAACTTGAATATTTTTACTTACTGCTTCTCTCTTCAGGTTCATATTCATTTCTTCCATATTGGTGTCTGCATGTCCATGCACTGAGCGACCATGGATGTAATGACCAAAGCAGTTGTGTGACAAGAGAAACACTGAAATCTAGGAGATGGGGGAAGAGAAGAACACTTTAATCAACAATTATCACTTTATTTTGGATCTTCTGAATTCACAGTGAAGATGCGTCAAACCAGCCAGCCCTGCTACAAATACAAAGTAGGCAGGTACCAAAATAAATATGGGAGAAAAATATTTAGCAACTCTTTTACTAATTAGTTTTATCTGTCTGTAACTAGAAACACATATCAGCTTCAAGTTTAGTTTATCAAAAGCAAGGATCACTGCTTAATTCCACTGAGCCAAGAAGTTAAGGCTATTAGATTTTATTTTGATTCAAAGGTTATTTCTGTGATACATAATACATAAGCATGATTCCAGCTGAACTCCTAAAAGACTGTATTTAACAGAACTTCATTCAGTATGATACAAGGCTTATATGTCACACAAACTCCAAAACTAACTCTCTCTACAACCCAGGTACTACATAGGTGTTTCACAGAAGAGGAATAACCAAGGCTGGAAAGATTGATAAAAGGGGTGAATTGGTATTTTTAAGAAGTTCTGGCCACATGAGGTAATCCAATCTGTTCTGACTCCACTCTTCTTGGTTAAAAGGGAATTCCTGCAGTACAAAGCTTCAAGGTCCATATGTAAAGAAGAGAGAGGAAAGTAGTTCAGATATAAGTGAAAATGCATGAGAAAGGTGGTAACTGTTAAGAGGGACAAAATGAATTTCAGCAGTTGAGGGACAAACACAAGACAGGAGCAGAATCTGAACATAAATGTATTAAATAAAACCACGACAACTTGCAAGTCAGGAGGACTAAAACACACACCAGTATAGAGAATAGCAGCAAATGGTTCCACACCTAATTTCTGTTATAACTTGTTATTTTTGAATTCTGTATCAGCACATGCAACCAATTTAAAAAAAAAAAAAAGAAAGAAAAACAACCAAAAAACCTAAAAATCAGAGGTCCAAAAGAACATATTGATATCTATGCCTCCGGAATCTTTTTCCAATTAAAGTTTAACTGAAATCTTGCAGAGCTCAATAAATTGAGCTGAAAGATGCATTGGCTTTGGCTGTTAGCTAGTAATATAAGTTAAAGGAATAAATATTATTTAATATTCTTAAAACTATCTTATTTACTATTGTATTTAAAATGTGACTACAAATGAGACATACAAGTACATACAAAGAAATACTTACATTGCTCACGCAACACAAATCAACAAATTGGCTTATCTTATCTTCAACAAATCTTTCATAAAACACAGCAAAAAATATAACCTGAAAGAAATCAACCAAATTTTCTTTTATTGGCTCATCAGATTTGACATCATTAAGCAATTAATTTCATCACTTAACACTTAAATGATAATTCAGGATGTCACGTGCTTCACATACTTGTAAGATGCCAATGGCCACCCAAAGTGCAGCAGACACACCAAATCTTAAAATGCGGCTCCAAGGAGCTACATAGCTCTCACTGCTTCTTGTAAGGCTGGAAGAAGCATCCATTAAAGCCAGGTTTGAAAATCCCACCACCTGAAGAGATAAGAAGGTCAATATAACAGCAGGAGATAATGAATAGTATTAATTAGGATCCTGTTGTTCCATCATAACAGGAAGTAAGAAAAAATTATGGAAAATGGACCTGGGAATAGCAGCATGTTCACTGTGACAGAGCTCAATTGTGCGATCCAGTGTTGTTACTGAGAAACATAATTAACACATAACCTGTACATATAAGGGTTGATACAAAAATTTAAAAACATGTAGCTAAATCTCACAAAAAGTCAATACTGGTTTTTACTGAAAAACCCCAAAAGATTCTACTGCTGTACTGCATAGGGATATAATTTCTGCCAAATTTCAGCTCTTTGGTCCTATACATTCCAGTGTTAAAGCAAATTTTAATGTGTTTTGCAACTCTTAAAAGACTGATTTTTTTTTTACTTTTATTGAATAGAAATATATTTTCCTCCACCATCTGTATGGTTGAATCTATTTTAAACAAAAAAATCTAGAAGAAGTACCAAAATAAAAAAGATGAGAGGAACACTATGTGCTGAAACACTTAAGTGGTGAAAAATTAGTGAAAATCTTTCAGAAGAGAAGTTGCACCAAAACACACTTATGGTGGGTTGACCATTTCCTCATGTCCTAGTGCTTATGACTTGAGAGAAGAGCCTGACAGCCACCTCATTACACCCTCCTTTCAGGGAGCTGCAGAGTGCAGTAGGAGCAGGTGGTCTCTGTTCTCCCATTGTACCTAAGTTGGTTCTGGCCTGTATTTACCAATAGCAAAAATGCTCATGCAGTGCATGAGGAAAGTTTCAGGACTGCCATTATTTAATTTAAAGGAAAAATTTAAAAATGGAATATAAAATTGAATAAAAATATTAAAATATGTGTAAGAACCTCACAAAACCAACTAGATGCTACACACTTTAAGAATACTTTCTAAGATAGACAAAAATTACTAAACTCCAAAAGAAACAAGCCAAAACATTTTTTAAAAGCTAAAGCACAGTTTCTCACATATCCTGAAGCTGTAACTGAAGGCATACTGCCATCAGGAACAGAACTGGCACATTTCATTTCCTGCATTATAAAAGGGCACCGTAGCAAATTAGCAGGAAGGAAGCTCAGTTCAGACAAATATGAAATCAGAAATAAACCTGTAGAATGTGGCAGGAGGGAGCTAGTAGGCAAATAAAGACTTGAGTGTGTACAATTTTGTCAGTCTCTTAAGCCCTTTAAGGCAACTCATTACCTTAAAAAAACCCCCAAACAAAACTAACAGAGGGCTCTAAGGTATTTAAAGATTGGATTTTTTAAAAAGTCTATTGCAAAGTCCTATACATACATATAAATTAAAAAAATGCATTAAAATAATTATTTTACTAAGTTACATGATTTCAAGTGAATTTAATGGTGATTCATTAATACCACACAGAACGCAAGAATGAAAAATCAGACCCTTATGTTACACTCTGATTCTGAATTATAAATAGCAATAATAGTAATAGTAATAATAATAATAATAACAACAACAATAATAAAAATAATAATAATAGTAGTATTACCTCCAGAAAAAAAAGAACTGCAAGCACTTGAAAGAGAGGATTTATTTTCCTCACTGTCTGAATTTCATTCCATTCATTTGCTATAAAGTATGTTCTCCATATGCTCACAGGTGCAGCAGCACTTTTAACAACACCTTCACCTAAAACGAGTACATACAGTAATGCTCTAAAATTTAATATCTGAGATTAACATCTGAATTTCACCAAAGCTGCTTATACAAACAAGCATAGTTTGAGTTACCTTCAACTGCTTTAAGAACTTTGCCCTTAGGTCTTTCCCAGTCAATAAAGAAAATATCAATAGTAAGTTGTGAAACCAGCAAGTGTAAAAATTGCAGAGCCTAAGAGAGAAAAAGGAGAAACACAAGAAGTAAGGACAGAAACAGCATATATACAAAGATGAAGAAATAGTCATTGCACAGATTATTCATTAAGATAAGAAGTAATATCTTGAGTAATACCTGAGACTGCAACTTCAGATAATTTTTTATTTTGTTTGAAAGCTTGGAATAATGGTAAGTCATGTGATGATGTTCAAAATTATGAAGAAAATACAGCAAAGTGACAAATTAAAAAAACTGACTATGTATTTCCCCATAACATACTAACCTGCACTACGAATTCCAATTCAACATAATACCCATAATTTATACAATATTTCTATGTGCCATGAAGACAGAACACTGATCTCAGAATTCTACATATTTGAACGTAATTATTTGAATCTGTCTTCTTTCTAATCAGGAACTCACAGCACTTATATTCTGCTTTAAAGTACTTGCTTTCTTGACATGATGCTATTTTATTTGGGTTTCTTTACACCTTTATCCTTGAAAGAATGTTTTTTCAGTCTTTCTTTTGTAACCTTCTTGAGACATTTATTTTCCTATAAGGACTCCACAAAATAGACTTCTATGGAAAAATGACTTAATTCTTAGAAGAACATAACTATTAGGACATAACATCTATACACTAATAACTCTACAAGATATTTAAAAACAAGCCTACTGAAAATATAGAGAAGCATCTTGACATGTATTTTATGGTGAGGAAAAACTTATTTACCTTTAAACTAAATGCACATGCTATGTATGTAACAAAATCTTCTTCTTGAGATGGAAGAGGTAAAAGGACAGACACAAACTGCTGAGCCTATAATCGAGAAGTTACATTGAAATAGTACACCTGGCATACGTGACATCATAATAAATGCTTACATGTAAATAAGGTTTTCCAGAAAAAGATCAATATTAAATGTGCAATCATTTTGAATGTGTAAAATATTTCAAGTGACTATTAAGCAGACTGCAAGTACAACGAATCCTAAGGAAAAGGAACAGGTGAACACAAAATTTAAGCACACAAACCAGAATATTATATAGAACTTGCCTCAATAGTCTGACAAGAAAAGAAAAAAAAAGAAAAAAGAAAATTAATGTTCATGTAAAAATATATTTAATATTACTAGGTTTTCATATATCCAAATCTGGAAAAACACTTACTTTGAAGAATACAAGCCAATAAATCCCTGTGCCCACTGTGATGATAAAGAAAACATCAGCAAGGTCTCCAGCATAGAATAGTAAGAACTTGAAAACTGTCTGCAATTACAAAAACACGCTGTAGACATCTGTATAGCTAATTAAGTAATGCATATGTTCATAATGCTTTAATATAAAATGGTATGCAGCTCATATAGGAAACTCTAGTAATGTAAAGTAGCCCTGAACAAAAGTTTTTCACTGTGGTTATATATTTATGGTATATTCACTAGCTGAAACTCCTGCATGCTGGTCTTTGTTCAAAGAAGAATTAATCTGAAAACTAAGTCCACTCAACTGATCAGAATAGCTCTGTAAATACCTTTATTTTTAGAGCAGCATTTCCTGAATGACAATATCAGAATCAAAAAGAATGCAAAACCTACTTCCTCAAGTGAGCCTAACTCTTGGGCACAGTAGCTAGGCCTATGTAGCTAGGCTAGAAATTATTTCAGTCACCTTAATAACAGTTATAATCACAGGGAATGACAGGAAAGGTGTCCTTAAAGAGAGGAAGAGATGTCCCATTCCAGTTTGCCAGCTGTTCCTACCTGCAAGTCAATTATAGAGCTTCCTGTCCGCCTCTTCCAGCCTGCAGTCTTGAGAAGGGACCACAACACTGCCAGTCCACCCAACACACCCAGTGCGATCTGAAAATAACAAAAAATCATTTGCAGATATTTTGAAAGAACTCAAAATAGAAGCAAATCATTATATCAACAAATTAAAGGGAATTACAACTTACATCAGTCTGAATCTGAGCCTCTGACTGATTCATCTCATAGCTGACGGCAAAAGAAACCTGAATATTAAAACACAGAAAGTAAATGTGCACAGAAATTCTGGAGTGCCACAACCATTACAGACAGTGGTAGCTTTCACAGTTTTAGTTGGTGGGAATTCCCATCTAGGACTACTACATAAGTACCACATACATCTTTTTTACTGCGTATGACCTGGTGTGCTCTGGTGCCAGGCTTAGCAGTGGCATGTGCTATGCTACTCTCACTGCAGATTTTACCAGCAGTAATGCTGGGGGTGGGTGCCTGCCATCTCCAAGTTACCAGCTATATCTATTTGTTATTCTTTCAAATGTGCATGATTTTTTCCTTCTGAAAGGAGACACCAAACGTTTGATACTTTCCGTTTTATCAGTGATCACAGGTAACCTTGATGCAATTACACCAATACGCAAAATCACATGGTAAGCTTGCACAGCTCAGATACTGGGGATTTTTCAGCTTGAATGAAATAAAAATTGTCATGCAGCATCAAAATTGTTCCCTCTAGCTCAAATTTAACCTAAGACCTCTTTTGACTTTGGTCTGAAAGATTTGTACAAGGAAGAGAAAATGTTTGGCTTGGTTTTATAATATTCTGGCCTGAGTCTTTGTCACTGCACAGCTAAATTTAACATAAGTATGACAATAAATAGTATTTTTAATTAAGTTTAATAAAAGAACCCCCCTTGGAACCAATCCCTGCTTCCCTACACCTTGTCTTCCTCAAACATTTTTTCCTGTCAGACCTCCTTCTATCACTGCACTTGGACTTAAGTCTAAATATCCTCAGTTACTAGAAGCTCAGTGTTTACAGAAACTGGTAATAAAATTCAATGTATCTTTTTAGTTGCATAAAATTTGTTAAACGCAACGAGACATCCAAAATTGACAATACCCAAATAGACCTCACATAGATATAAGGATGAGATAATATGACAGAAAATTGAAGAACGGAAAACAATTGTTCCTACCATCACTATTTGAATTTATTACTTTCTAGATACAGTGCTGTCTCTGTGGTTAAATAGAGACATCACTTAGGCAGGAAAAAACTCTCTCGATTTTTCTGTCTTTCTAATTCTCTTGCTTTCATGCAACTAATATGGAACTTCCAGCACCACAAATTTCTTCTAGCCAGATGTCTATCTGTACTGGAAGTCTGAACTGTTCAAGGTTGACAAGCAGAAAATGCTAATACTAATTTTTTTTTAATAGTTGAATGAATATTCTACCATCCTAAGATCAACATTTTTACTTTTTAAAGCAGTGTGATCTAACACACAAACAAGGCAGAAGAATGGGACATCTGAGCTGCTGCCCATGAAGGCAGGCAAAAGGGCAAGGAAGAAATGCCCCTTCTGCATCTGCTACAGCAGAATTTGGTGGTTTTCAGTACAGAAAGACAAAATACTAAAGGATGTTTAAAATATATTAACAATATTTAAACTTAAACTACAGGTGACCTGAAATGTTTGTATCATTAACGACCTCCTCTTAATGCATTGTTTTAAATAAAAATACTAATTCCTTGCACAAGTTGTTGCTTGCAGTGCTGCATAGAGTCCTTTCTCTGTTATTTTCCTGTTATTTTATGTGTGTATAATTTTATTTGAACTGTAGCCTAATTTAGCATTATAAAACCAACTTCAAATTCTAAGTATTTTGAGTTAAAGAAGACCGAAGATAAACTGAAAAGAGAATACTTTTAACTGATTTGTTTTAAAAAGTTTTAGTGAAAACTTGTAACTTTAAATGGATCAGAACTAGAATTCGCTTATTAGATTTTTATAACCCACTGCCAAAAACTGGAATTCCAACAGAACTGAAAGTATATTTAAGGTAGCACAAAGATCTCACCATCACAGTCTGGGTTTCAGGGTTTTGGATAAGCACATCTGTGTAAGCAACAGTAACTAGAGGAGGGTAGATAGTTCCTCTCTGTGTATGGGATACCAGACGAATACTGCAGAAATACAGAGTATGATTTTTAATACAGAAAAATGGATGAGTGCTTAGAAAGCAATCATTGAAACTTGTACTTAGAAGAAAATACTAAATGAACAGAACAATCTGATCAATAAAATGTGAATTTCTAACCCAATGACATGGCACTTCACATTTTAAAAGCAACTGGAGTGTACAAAGGCATGTATACAAATATATAAAAAGAAAAACAAGGGAAGGATTGTTTACTTGTAAGGAAATACCTGAATCAATCTTTACCTGTCTGCATCTCACAGGAGGACATCACATAAAGAAAGAGAAAGGAAGTTTCTTCCAAAATATATTCCAAGTGAGATGAGCAATCAGTAATGACCCTAACAGGTAGTCCCACAATTTCAGTTAAATGACTACAAGCCTATTCTGGATTGTATAATAGAATAGGTAACAGGTTGTAAAAATACTGCAGAAAAGAATATGGAGTATGAAATAACATCCTAGTACAGCGAGAACCACACACATTGAAAAAGGATTAACAGAGGAGTTTTTAGGTCTTTTCAGACAACACCTGATTCTAAGAGGTGACTGAATACTTGCTAACTTGCATTATGCAAACATGGTCTGATCCTCGTACCTGGAAGGGAATCATGGTGATTTTAACTCCCACAAGTCAATGTGGTTTGCTTTAACTCATCAGAACAACCTATGGAAATTCATGCCATTTCCAGATATGCAATGGAAAAAGCAGCAAATATTACATATTAGACATATTACTACATAATAAAACAACTTAAAGACAATAAAACGCAGACTGTACAACATTGGCTTTATTTTTGATGTATTATATATTATATGAGTTAATCACCTTATTGTTATTTTGCTAGCAATCCGAATCACCCTTGGTGGTTTTCCTAAGTCATTGTCTTTTCCACTAAGTGCATCCACCAAAAAAAATCGACGAGTCAAAAGCCAGTTGTTCATATTACTGCCTATGAAAAAACATGACAGTTACACACATATTATTCAACACACAAAAATATTGAAATGTATTAGCAACAACACATATGATTGTATAACACAAACTAACTACTGAGGATATAAAATTGTTTATTTTCAACTTATAGAAATATATAATGAAATGTGATTATTTTATTTGTGCGTATTACTGATTGGAATGGTGTATGCAGCCAAAGCTTGCACTTAAAATATCAGAACTCGCCCACAAAATATTAAATTTTTAAAATGGTAACAAGTTATAGTGTGTTGTGGTATCTTTAAAAACAACACAGGAACAGTAATTAATATAGATTATTTCTATTTGAAGTATTCAGATTGTTTAAATTCACAGAGATATTACCATCACCATCTTACCTTGATTAACAAACTTTTCATTATATTGAAGGTTCAAATTTAAAACTGGCACGGCCCAAAGATGTTGTCCATTGTCACCATTATATTCAAGGAACAGGTCATAAAAGACTGGATTAGTAAAATCCAATAAAATCTTAGAAACTGAAATTTTGCACTACAAGAAAAAAAAGTGAAAATAAAAAGATCACTTAAACCATTTGGTTATTTTGTCAAGCTCTGGATTCCTTCCCCACAAAATTATTGTGGAATCTGTCCCACTTCTTCACAAAAGAGAGAATCACAGAATCATCAAGGTCCTGCATGAGCCTCCTTTTCTCCAGGCTAAATACTCTCAGCTCCCTCAGCTGTTCCTGACAGGACTTGTGCTCCAGACCCTTCACCAGCTCTGTTACCCTTCTCTCCATGATCCAGCATCTCAATATCCTTTTTGAGGTGAGGGGCCCAGAACTGGACACAGCACTCGAGGTGTGGCCTCACCAGTGTCCAGTACAGAGGGACAATCACTGCCTTAGTCCTGCTATTCCTGGTACAGGCCAGGATGCCATCTTGGCCCCCTGAGCACACGCTGGCTCGTGTTTGACCTGTCGAGCAGCAATCCCAGGTCTTCTTCTGCTGGGCAGCTTTGCAGCCACTGTTTCCAATTCTGAGCGCTGCACTGGGTTGTTGTGACTCAGGTGCAGGACCTGGCACTTGGCCTTGTTGAACCTCACACCATTGCCCTTGGCCCATCGATCCAGCCTGTCCAGACCCCTCTGCAGAGCTTTCCTGCCCTCCAGCAGGTCAACACTCCCATCCCACCTGCGTCATCTGCAAACTTGCTGAGGGGTGCCCTTGATCCCCTTGTTGAGATCATGGGTAAAGATATTGAACTGAGCCCTGGGGAGCACCACGAGCTGCCAACTGGATTTAGTTCCATTAACCACTCTCTGGGCCTGACATCCAGCCATTTTTTCACCCAGTGAATAGTTCACCTGTCTGATCCATGAGCAGCCAGTTTCTTGAGAATGCTGTGGGAAACTGTGTCAAATGCTTTACTGAAGTACTGATAGACAAGGCACTCCAGCTATCTGCAAGCAATTACATAGTACTAATGGTTTTATGTAAACTTTTTTGAAATTATTGCAATTAACTAGAATGACTAATGTGGAGAATGAAGCTCTTAACATTTTTCAAGAGATTTGAAAAAAATATCCTAGCAAACATCACAGACAAAAAATCTGAAATAGCGTAAGCATTCAAGTCAAGAAACATAAATACTGAGGTCATGGAGTACTGAATCTGGTTCTGGGCCCACCAGTACAAGAGAGAAATTAAGCTACTTGATACAGTCCAGCACAGGCCACTATGGTAAGGAAGACACTCAAGCCTCCCTGCTATGAAGAAGAGCTGAGACTATTTTGCCTGGAGATAAGAACGTTCAGGAGGATCTCATCAATGTGTACAAATATTGTACAAGGGAGGGTGTACAAGACAGAGCCAGGATCTTTTCAGCCCAGTGCCCAGTGACAAGACCAGAGGCAATGGGCATAAACTGAAACAGGAGGTTCCCTCTGAGCATCAGAAGACAGGTTTTCACTGTCAGAGTGACCAAGCACTGGCACAGGTTGCTCAGGGAGGCTGTGGAGTCTCACTCTCTGAAGATAAAAATCCATGTGGATATGGTCCTAGGCAACCTGCTCTACATGGCCCTGCTTGAGCAGGGGTGGACAAGAGAGTCTCCTGAGGTTCCTGACTACCTCAATCACTCTGTGATTGTGCAAAGAAATTACATGTGAAAGTAGGTAACTTTTTGCATATGTGAACAGCCATGCATTTTTAAATACTCATATAATTTGTCAATCATGTTTTCTCCAAAGCCATGTGGAAAAAAAAAGTAATGCATACAATGGAAGAAAATAATTATATTAAAGAATACTCAGTAAGTTATTCATCTATTTATTCAAACCCAACAATATTAACTGTTATTAATACTTAACAACAGGTAATACAGACTCAATATCAAATACTCAAGATTTTAAAAAGAAAAAAAAAACCCCATACTCGACTAGTTCAATTATCCTAAATAGAACATGCTTTCATTCTCTCTGAAATACTGAAATATGGATTAAAAAGCATTAAACAATATGGAAGAGTAAAACTATGTAACAAAGATTTGTCAATGTTATTTGGTAAACACTTTATCTGTCCCAGATTAAACTCTGACAGCTATTACCTTCCAAGACTTTCACATTACCTAAATAGCAGCCAGAGTTTATATATTTTTGCACTTCAACACATAATGTGGGGAACGGTTTTCAGTATTAGATGAGTTAATAAACAATATTAATATATAGGTATGAGATGCTATGCACACATATGGAGTTTTATAAAGATTTTTTTTCTCCACTCCCTTGTCAAAGAGACTACCACCTTCCCATTTAACACATTAAATGACAAAAATTAATGAAACTTTATCACTGGCAGAACCATTTCTGCAGCTGACATAATGTAGTGTTCCATCCCCTCTTCCCTTCCTGTTGTTTAGTAAGGTGTGAAAACCCCAACAGCTTTTTTCATAGTTAAGACAGCTAAAGAATCTCTTTCCTCTGATAAGTCATCTGTTCAATTAAACTATGTTTTCAATCTCTTTACTGAATTCATTAAAATCAGGGCATACAATAAAGAGTAAATGGAAACAACATACAGGCATAGCATGACTGGATTTGCCTTCTTTCCGTATGAAAACTGGCCAAACATGGTGGTGGGAAAATTAGGAGCTATGACACAAAGCATACGGCTGTCGTAATTCAGGCACTGTGTTCTTCCACTGCTAAGTCAGCAACCTCACAAATACAAATGCCAGCTTAATTTATTGTGATTATGCTATGTAGTAAACAAGTTTTGTGATGTAGTTAAATAATTTAAAAAAAACCACACGTATTTCACTCAATTTCACAAGAAAGAACTCCATGTTGCAGCTTATGCCTAACCTCCAAACGTTCTTCGATATGCACTAATAACATATAGGGCAGCTTGATTCAAAATTCAAAATAGCATTTCATATCTTACTTACACTTTGTTGGTAAGTTGTTCCAAAAGCATAAGCTGCATTCAATTTAGTTTGGGTATCAGGACAAAGCTGAATAAAGCATAGTTATAATTAGGTTAATTCAAAGGTATTGTTTTCTCCTGTGAAAAATATTTACAAGCACCTCAAGTACTTATGTATTCAGAGTTCTCACAAAAGATACTTTATTCTATTTTTTAATAATAGAAATATTGATTTTGGAGTAAACACAGTTATTTATTTCACTAATATTGATGTTCTTAAAATGCTGGTTTAGCTTATTCACACTTGCCTAGTATTTTTCACTTCCATCACTGAAATCTGTGGACAGCAGCATCCAAACAGGCAAGAATAATCTTTCTGTGTACTGAATGTTCAATGCACTGTGATGCCTCAAGTTCAATTAGAGGCTTCTGCTAAATTCAAGAATCCCATAAGAAAAGAAGTCCACATTCATATTGCCCTGTTTCTCTTAAGATGGCATTCTCAGAGGATCAAAGTTATAGCAAGTAACCATTTTTTTTTCTTTTTTTAATACAATACTTATATTTTCAGCAAAGAACAGCAGATTCTGCTGAATCCAGAAAAAATGGGCCAAAGTCTAACTAAGTGAGCATGGCATTTAGCGGAGGACATAGTTATTTTCCCAAAATGAAAATCAAGTCTACATTTGCATAAAACACAATTCTATTAATGTGAAACTGAAATTCTGGGAATTGCTACAATTATACATTGAGACTACTTTAGTACTGTGATGTTTTATCATCATGCACAATCTATTATATTAAAAGAGGCTTTGAATGGAAAAGCTGTTCCTTTCCCATTGGCTCTTGATAGCTGTTAAATACTTTGCCCTGGAAAATAAATGCTCCAATAAATCTAAACTTCTATGTCAGAATATATAACTTTCTATGCATAGTAACTGTCTTAGTAACCTGTTCTCTCAGACACTAGTTAAAGCTGGAGACACAGAGGCAAGATGGCTCACCCTGAGGCAATAACAAAATAAAGCCTGAATCTCAGCTGCTCTTCTGAAGACACCTAAACATTTGAAGTGATGTGCTCCAACAGAAAAAGGGACTGACAATTCCCAATTGTTCTTGCTAGTGTTCTTATTGTTGTCTGCCTAGGGAAATACTGAAAGTGCCCAGAACACCACTGGACTGTTAAACAAATTCTATTCTGTAAAGTGCTGCAGCTGCCACTTGTTCTTTCTGACAGACTAATTACTATTGCACTTTTTAATTGCTGCTTACTTGCATTTTTCACACCCTAACCATACAGCGTGGTACTGCTGAAGTAGAATGTCTGTGTCCCTGAAGTCTGAGGGTGTAGTGTCCAAGGGTACTCCTAGCCAGTATTCCTCCTTTCTATGTAAAGTCTCCCAGAGAGTATTTATAACTTTCTGTTATGAAAAAGACAGGCACATGCTGGTCAAAGTGTACATTTTATATTTAAAACCAAAAGAAACAAGCAACCAAAAAAATCCCAGGACAACACAAAGAAAATGGTGTAGATCAGCTTTCCTACCTCCCTGGACAGTGACATACCCACTGGTTTGATTGTCACCCCCATGATGTGTGCAAATAGGTGACAGCATCTAATAGGAACATGCTCATACAATCATCTATAAATACATGTGGGCCAAGAACTACAGAATGCACTTATCTCAACAAGAAAAAGAGGTTTAATAAGAAACTACACACATGAGCAACTATGCTGAATGGAAGACAAGAGAGTTGGTTCTAAATGACTAACACTATTTTTCACAGCTTTCCAATATGCCAAATTTATACTGGTCCAAAGGATGAGAGCAGTGTTGATGAATTTATACTTTTGATTTTGTAGAGATCATTGTGAACAAGAATAAAGGGGTATTTTCCCTAACTTAGCTCTACAGTTATGAACTTTCATTAGTGTAGTAACCAAACTCTTGGCTTTGTCTTAATTTGGCTAAAGGCACTCAGAATGTTGTTATCAAGAAGAGATAACTAAAATCAAACATACCTGTAGGATGCCTCCTTCCAAACTTTGCCATTTAAGAAAGTTTCCTGCTGCATCAAATGACGCTGCAATAAATTGCAGCTTTACATCCTGATGATAAAAAAAGATGAAAAAGAATGAAACTGCCCTGAAGTGGACATACACATTTTAAGGACTGCTGTCTAATTCGTTTGATGCTTCCTAAAACTTTCAGCACAATCCTTCGGTTTTTTTCCTCTTTTGATTTTGTTTTTAATCTTGGGTTTGGTAGTTTACATTTCTAAAAACCATACCATTCTTCTCCAGCTTCACTGGTGACATGGAAAAGGTTCCAAAGGAACTTCTACACAGGTAGACTTGCCCTAAACTAATCAGAAATCTATGCAGATTCTAACGTATACTATGTTGGAATCTTGAGGGCTTCCAAGACCTTCAGTGTTAGGAGGAATAACAAGTGTTTTGGTTATTAAAACAGCTGCTGCATTGCAATGTTGTTTAATTTAAAACACAGCCTTGTAGAATATGGCTGAAAAAGGCTATTATTTTGAGTCAATAAGAAAACCAGATAAATCTGGCAGTAGAGCTGACAAACAGATTATCACTAGTACCATTTTCTGTGATTAGCTGAACTTTCAGTTCATATTTCAGTTATGCTATTTTTACAATGAATTTGGAAAAATAAATCACTTTAAACCACTGCTTGATTTACTATCTGACTTCTTCATAAAACTGTGCCAGTTAAGAAGCTGCCTAAGCAGTCCATACCTCCCAGGGATGGATATCTGGCTTTGTTAATATTAAAGTTATTTTTCTCACCCTTTTTTTTCCCCCTAACCCACTGCAGTAACAGGAAAAGGCTGGAGTAATACACTCCATCTCCAATACAGAATCCATCTCTGATACAATCAGCTTGTAGAGATTTGTAACAGAAATACTACAATTGGTATAGATCAGGTAGGGAGAGAAATGTGTGTGTGAGCAACAGGAAGGATTAAACACCACATAACAGCAATGAAGAACAGTGTTCCCAGCTCCAGAGCTGGTAAATGGGTGGTGATAAAACCTGGCACACACAGTGTGCCAACAAAAGACCCTGCACTTTGGCACACCAGGAGGGTGGCAGTAAAGTCACAGCATATCACACTTAACCCTTTTCCACATTAGTTCACCACGAAATCTGACAAAAGGATGTACGTATTTCAAACATGGAAAAAAGACAAAGACCGACTTTGCCTCAGGTTTATGAAGATGGAAGTAAACAAGACTCTGAAGCAAAAGACAGTGTCAAAACAACTATGAACTCCTAAGGTGTCTAAAAGGTTTGTCTCATTACTAGTTTACCACTGCCCATCCAGATCCCTGGGGACATAATGGACACTTAAAAGCTGGCATCCTTTGTTCCTTGTGCCTTGGTGAGACCACTCAGGCAAGCACATCTTGGCCTTATGAGAATGTGGTATGAGAGAGGAAGCAAACGAGCGACCAGACATTATTTTACATAAATATCACCTTCCTGTTCCATAAGATGTCACACTGAGTTTTGTTACACTAACTGCCTAAAATTTATCTTTAGTAGAGTCACATCTATAACAAATCTAAACCCTTTTATGCAATTATGTCCTCTTCCTAACGTATGCTTCCCTATGTCTACTCCCCAACACCTACCTTATCTGTTCCCTTAAAACTGAAGGTTGTAGGAAAATGATTTTTCTCAAGCACTTGGGATGCTAATCCTGGTTGGTCACCATAATATAGCCATGGAAGATTATGCCTCCTGAAAAGAATCACAATGTTTTCTCTAAAGAAACATAATATTTTTCATCAAAGAACATTTAGAATAATAATTTCCATACAAAGCTATTAAAGACCAAAAGTTACGGAGAAGGCAACTTACCAGTAGGGTATGGAATGAACGATGCCTACCCTTGCTGTACTGACAAAAATATACTGAAACAAACCACAGGCATCAGTACTTGAAGAACTCAATGAGTTCATATTCATCACACACATATTTCCAAGAGCTTGGCATGCTGTTACATTGGAGTACAACTGCAGTGGAGAAATACAAGAACACAGAAAAAAGTGTTTAATTACCCCTCCTTTTGGTGAGGCAGTCATAAAATTAATGTTATGTTTAAGAAGCCACTCCTAAACCCTTGTTTTTACTTGAAAGTAATTTCATTTTGTCAACACCTAATATTTTCTGCCAGGTATTCAGGTACCATATTTTTATAGATCTGCAGATGGCAGCATGAAATCAATACTCTCACTTTTTCAGCTTATTTTAGTTGCATTAGCTAGATGGTATGAAGTGACAGAAACGTCAAAATCTGCACTTAGAAAACAAAGCACGAATCAAAATGTTTAACACCACTTAGACTGTATGGCAAAGATGACTCCATCAGAGACCTCAGACTGAGAACTACAGACGCATGCAGTGTAAATATCTTCTCCTCAGTTTTAGTACTTCTTCTATTCTGTTCTTCCCAAACTCTATTGTATTTGTACCTTGTTCAATTCAGTAAACAAACCAGTGCCAAGTGCTATGCAGAGGTGACACCTGGCATCTGTGTGCAATGGTCACTGCCCTGGTATTGACCTGCCACCTCCTTATCCCCATTTGTGTGGGTCAGACCACCAGCTGTTCATTAAATTCTGAATTGCTGAGCAGGGTGAGGCAGACAAACAGCATAAACTGATGTCAGGGATAAAGAATGGGACCAGTGGGAGAATACATCTCAGAGCTGTGTTTATGAGATGGTGATGGGAGCAGCCACAAAGGTGATCTGGGAAAATTCTGAACAGAAATATGCTGAAATACTGACTGAGAGAACATCTGCCAGCCTGGGAACATGGCCTTGGAGTCTGAAACATCCTTGAGAAGTGCAGCTGAAATTCAGAGACCTCCTGAGATACCATCAATAAGCACAAACCCAATGAACTGCAACAGCAACCTATCATCTGCAAAGATGAAAAAAAGTCTAGAAGAGGGTTAGGGTTTAGAAGAGGGAAAACATTCCAAAAGAGTAGAAATAGGCAACTGCTATTGATTCTTGTACATGAAGGAGTAGAAAAGCAGTCTGGTAAAACAAAAACTAGCCTGAGAGAATATAAAACATTATCATCTATTGGCTGCTCCAAGTAGTGCTGTCCTACACTGCCTTATGTCTCTGGTATAAAAATTACTTTTTATCCAAAATGGAGAATGAACCTGTCCCTGTCTGCTGTCTCTCTCTCTCAATCTCTCTAAACACAGAGAAGGTTCCCTACAAAAGCTTTTCTATAAGCTGTCCTAGGCAAGTTACCAGACTCTGGCTAGGGATGCCTGACTGACTCTAGATTCTGCAATGTCCATCATCTTTGAAGTGAAACTTCATCTCTCATGAATGCTGAGGCCCCACTCCTGGGAGTGGTTTCTTGAGTACTGTACTGGTACTATTTGGAATAATATACAGGCATATGGGTAATTAATCATAAGCATATTTGCTGCTTTCCTAGTGATCATTTTGTAGCAACTTGTAATATTGACATGTATGCCTGCTGCTACCACTGGAGTATATATACTTGCTTTACTCATCCTAACTTTAGTCACTTCACCAGCAATAACTTGTAGTAATCTCTATTAAAAAAATGTAGGAAATAAAGATTCCATGTGCTTGTGTATTATGGAATCCTGTAAATCCATACTGTGATCTTTACAGACTTCTAGGCCAGGTAACCCTTTGGGTTGTGACAGATAGGGACAAAAAGCAGAACCTGAGGTGTTAAAATCTGATCTTCAGGAGAGCAGTACAGAAGGAAAATGAACATGTGTGATCACAGAGTTGGTAAAAGGGAAACAGAGGCACGTGCCCTTCACAAGTGTCTGCGATTCTGTTGCTGCAGCCGCTCTTTCACCCACGGTTATTGTCACCCAGAGCAACATAATGGTAAATAACACTTGCATACATAAAGCAAAGCAAAGCTAAAAAGGGTGGTTCTGCGGTTATGAATTAACTGAAAATCAACTAAGAGATAAAGAGCAGGTGCCAGTAAATACTGTATATGTAAGAAGTTAATTTTCTGAGTGATCCCTTAGTGGATATTCTCATCTATATCCAATATATGGATAGTAGGTCACATACTACTAATATTGAAGGAGTTTCTCTTTAACACCATTCATCTGGTGAAAATTCCAACCCTGTAGACTTGCATTAACATTGACTAGCCCTGTATATATATTTATTTCTTTTCTGTTCTCATTTCAAAATAAAATTCTTTAAAAATAAGCAAGGTAACCTCCAAAAATAAAAGTGACATGCCTTTACAGAGTACCATTCTGTATAGAAAAGCAAACTGCAAACATTAATGAAACTCACCCAACAGGCAAAGGCTGAGGACTGTAGGTTTTTCAGAAACCATGCTGATGTCAGTGTTATACCCTGTAAATAAGGAACTTTTTCACTGTCTTTGTTCACAACAACTCATGCATAATGTAACAGTCTGGAAAACAATGTCAGCTAAAAGATGCTACTTATCTTTTTCTAAAAGCTTTCTGTCCTTTGTAAATATCTCAGTCTAAAAATACCAGTTCAAAACACAACCGTAACACAATAATTTCTTTCACTTCACTAAATTAGACAAAGTATACAGAACAAGAGCTGAAATTTTTAAGCTTTGAATATGGATTCTACGACATAGAACCTTTCTTTACTGCACAAGGGAAGTACTAACAATTTCAAGGGTAAGATGTTGACTTGATGGTAAATCTAACTCAGGACCAAATTTGTCAAATTAATTATTTCACAATCTCCTTTTCATAACTACTCACTTGAACTACACATAGCATTCATATATACTGTAAGCAACTGAAAAGATATGTTTTCAATAAAATATTACTTAGAAGATGGCATTTTCAGGGATCAAACCAATGTTTGATATCAGAAAAAATGAAGACTGCTTTTTACTTTCTTTCAAGTGGTAGCTTTTAATATTAATTAATTTAGGAACAAAATACATTTCTTAGTCACATAGCATTTCCTGAATTCAGAACTACTTGGAAAATGGTCCTACCTTTGAGCAGATTTCACAACTAATGAAAATTCATTAGATAAAACAATGAAAACTCCTTCATTCTTCTCAACAGAGCATATTTTCATTCATTAGGCAATTCAGGGAGTTCAGCAATTTCATACACTATCTCAGACTTTACAGGTGCCTGTTTTCTTCTGTAAGCTCTAAGATCAAACAGTAAACTCAACCTTTCATCTTCTTTCTTTTACTTTCTTTTACACAAATACAAATTTTATACAGTAAAAAATCTAGAGGCACTCATGGACTCTTCAGCACATTTTTGTGATACAGAGCATGCTTTAAATGCACACAATTAATACAAAGGCCACATGCTACTTGTTTTGGTACTAAGTCATGTAAATTACTTCCCTTTTACAGTTTCCAAGAGGACATGAATTTTTCAAAGCTTATTCCATTAGAACAATGCTTGCTTGGTGTCCATACCTCCACTCTAACTTGATGCAAATGACCTCACAATCACCGTGATCAGACAACAAAGTACCACCTTTGTTTTCCAAGAATGGGAAATTGAAATACTTACTGAAAGCAAGTAATGAGAAAGCTTAAAAGTACTTTAGAATAAATACACTTACTAGCTGTGCAAAACGAACAGTTGCAACTCCCTTTGGGGGTAAACCTTCACGAGTCAAGAAACACAATCCCCCAGTCTGAAAGTAATAAAAGAATAAAAAAAAATAGATACTGATACACTTGTCAAAATAACTTTTTCTGAACTTCAACACAATAACCGTTCTTCTACTTACCAGAATGTTTGGGCTGTTGCAGTCACAGGACTTGCTTACTTGGATGAATGTCGTTTCACATCTTACACACCTGTGGATCAAAATATGGAGAATGCACTTAAAATGCAGTCAAGTATGAGATTTAGCACTCAGTGAAAGTTGATTACATAATATGCCTGGGAACAGTGCCAGCAACTTCACTAGATTGAACTGAAATTCAAAAGTTATTACTGATTTGTTTCTACTATCACTGAAGTAGAAAATAAATCAAATAATTAATTATCTAAATAAGAATTCTATTCTGCTTCCAATCCAAAGTCTGCTTTTTAGTCACGCTAAAGCAAGAGAAAAAACCCAAGCTGCTGGTCATATAAGGACTTCAGTGAGCACAAAACACGGTTGGTTTGATACAGGGTTGAGGAATTCCAATTCCCTGCCTTCAAAACTGTCATCCCAAAGATACAGTCTGTTCCTCAAGAATATTCCATTTAAAAGTAGCATGACACGTTCAAATTTATCATCACAAAAGGCAAAGAACACCCACCTACTTCCTGATGCATCTGAGGCAGAGAAGGACTGCTCACTTCCATTACAATGTATGCACAATGCTTCATTAAGCAAAATGCCATCGATGCTTCTTTCCACTAAACAGAAAAGAAAAGCAACTGTGATAAAATTGCCTGATGCAAAGTGTCACACAGGTTAAGGTAAGTGTGAAAAAATTAAGCATCTCTGCAGATCTAAAATCAATTCACAGAGTTATTTTGAAAAAACCAAGAGCAGAACTTGCAAATAACCTTCACTATAAATGTACATTCATGTATGTATGTGTGCACTGCTTCTGCTGTGCATATGCAGTTTAGTTTTAATGAGAAATGCAACATTTCATGTCAAGTTTGGCTGTTCCTCTGTTATTTATTCTGAAAAAAATTTCAAACAAAGGCCTCGCTGCAAAGCAAAAATTCAAAACAAGTTTGCAAATTACTAGGAAAAAGAATTCAATTTTATTTGAAATTATTCATGGAAATGTCACAATTTCTAAGTTTCAAAGCTGCATCTTGCACCAACTAAATCATCTGGCAAGAGATTTCAAAGCTAGTTATTAAAAAAAAATCCAAACCAAAGAGAATAAAAAAAATACAGTACTAATGTTCTTCCTGCACGTCAAGTTATGGAATCAGCTTTACTCTCAATATTTTACCATAAAGGCACGGAATGTATTTTGTAACTCTCATAAAGCTTAAGGTAGAAGACTGGTATTCACTGTTTTCCACATTCCCGGAAAATTTAAAATGATTGTTCTGGAAAACAATGATTCTCCAATGCACTCTGCTGGAAATGTAACCAAAGTGGACATTTATAATACCTATTCACAGAATTATAGGCATTCCATGTCTTTGAAAATAAGGAAAATGAGAGGTCTCAAGAGCTTTTATGTTTTACACCACTGATGAAAACTTTACTTTGCTTTTAGGTTTTTACAATGCAAAATAAGCAAAAATCTATTTCACATAAACACTACATTTAACATTATTTTTCTGTCTACTGAAAATCATCTGCAACTACTAGAGAGCATCCAGTAAGAAGCACAGATAGAGGGAAGCATAGGTACAGGGAAGCACATCTCAAAGTCACAGGTACAGGTGTCTCAGGGAGGCATGAAATCCACTCACACTAATGCACAGATGTTTGCTTGGCTTGCACAGGGTATTCTCTACCTACTCATGTAGGTATAATTCCTTTGCTGCTTTTTATACTTCAAAACATTGTAATGTTTTTACAGTCTCTGTTGGTTTTATTCCAGCTTTAATGACTCCATCCACTGCCAAGGAGCTTGAAGGAAGTTATACACCAGTATTCATTTGTGGAATGTTTGCATAATAGTTCTCATTGCAATGAGCAGTGGTACAGATTTATCCATTGTCTTTCAGAAACGATGATTAAGATCAAGAGGAATGTTGAATTTTTACATTAGATATGTAAACATATGTAAAATTTTCTTTCTTATTTAATAGAAGAGCATCTCTTAGTAAACCCAAATATCTAAAACAAGTGCTATCATCTCATAATTGGCATATGTTCTTTACCTAGTATTTCATTATTGGGGCATTGACAATTTCCTTTTGAAGTCAGGCCTTTGGGGCAGGTAATACAGTTCCACCCATCTTGAGTCACTCCGCTCTAAAATAAAGCATACAACTATTAGAATTTTCAAAAATATACACATCACCCAGTATCTGTGAAGAATGCCTTATCCAGCCATTAGTTACCAGAAAATGTGTTCAGATAAAACATTGATAACATCCATGAAACTTCTAAATATAAATAAAAGGCTAAACAATCTGGCAAAACTAATTCCTATGCAGACACACAAAAAAATGTTAAGCTAATCTGAACCTGTTAGCTTACACCCTTCAGTGAAAATTAAAAATAGAATGTTTAAAGAAAGACATAGAAGTCCTACATTGAATAAACGTAATAATGCATACATGGACAATTACATATAAATATACAGAAATAATGGAAATGGAGGAGTTCTAAGGGAAGCAGCTTATATAGTTGTTTGGAATTTTGTACTTATCCAGACAGTTCACATCCACACTTATTTTATACTATGAAGTAACTGCACTATAGATAAAAACCACTGAGGAAAATGAAGATAACTGCTCATCCTCAAGTGCTACTGATGTTACTCCCTTCTCCACTACCATCATTTTATCTTTGCAGAAGCCTTGGCAGTAGATCAAAAGCCACCATTGCAGGAAAGAGAAAGAAACAGCAAAAGCTCACAATATGAAAGGATATGTGCCAAAGTCTTTGTCTAACACAGCAAGAAGATGGAAAGAAGAGGGAAATTACCTACATAGCCCATTAGCCATTAAACACCTAACTCAGGCAACTAAGCTGGTCTCCTGAGAGTTCTTCTACAGTTATTGAAGGGAAAGAAGTATTCAGGAAGGCTTCATCCTCAAAAGTTCATTTGCTGGAAAAATATATTTGTTTACTATAGTGGGAAAAATCTGGTTAAGCCTGGTGTCCCTGGCTCAATGCTGAGATTATGACACAAAATTATAACTTAATTTGTCAAGGAAGGTTAAAAGAACTGACCAAACTATAATTATAATTAAAGTAACATAGTAGGAGCAGCTCATTTTCAAGTAAGAAGATGAAATATCAGGGACTATGAAGATACAATCTAAATATTACAATAAAAGTACTCATATAAATAATCAGTGAAGACGCCTATGAGCTGAAAAGAATCTTTAAAATTGTACAGAGTTGTGGTCTCTGGACAAGGACAAAGCAGAGAAGAAAAGCAGCGGAAGGAACTTAAACACTTAAAAAAATCTTATTTTGTCGTGGGGTCAAATTTGTAGTGTAAATATGCCTGCAAAATAATAGTAATAGACAACTGTAAATTGAAAAAAAATACTACCTATAAGCACAGTCTTAAAAATTCCCAAGAAAAAACTATTATGCAAAAATATTTTAAATTAATGAAAAATAACTTGCTATCAGGATAAAATTCAAAACTAAAAAACCATAATGACTGTGATTAGCATTATATAATTATGGCAAACATGAAAAGTTCAATACTTACCATATTTTCTGGGCATTTTTCACAAGTAACAGAGAATCCACCATTACTAGAAACCATCTTGTATCCTGGCTCACATTCACAGGAACTACCTAAAGAAAACCAAACAAATGCACTTTTAATCTGTATAAAACTGACTGGTTGTAACAGAATACTAAGAACAACTGCTATTGTTCTCAAGAGATCAAGATAGATTATTAGACCGACACATAAAACACTTGAGTGAGATGTGCATGAAAATCATCTCACTTTTTAAAAAATGTCCATGTTACAGTTTGCACAGAGACATTTTAGGAAAATATTACAAGGCTGACTGATCTACCAGGGTGGAACAGGGACCCAGACCTTGTGTTTTATGTTTTTTTTTAATTAAACCAAACTTTACTAGCTGGTCTATAATAGACATAATCTCTCCATCTAAATCTTGCCACAGCCTTTCCTCTCTACAACACCAGCATTTTATGTTTGTATACAGATTTTATTTTTTCAATATGGAGTCAGTTCCAAAACCTATGCAAAGGTTTTTCAAAATATAACTATTGTATGGAAAGCTGTTTTAAACTCAAGGCCTTTAAAATTGTGCATGGGGATCAAGCTTTACATTGAATGGTTTTCAGTAAGAGAACAGAACATACTTAACATTTTGTATGAAATTAAACACTACTTTAATGGCACAGTATAGTGCCCATCTGCTAGTGCTCAACAACCTTTTTTTTTTACAAACTTCTCCAGTCTCACTATCATGAACTTCTCTCTGTACTTTTAAACACATACTACAAATCAAAATGGATTATATGTACTAATAAACTATTTTAATCATTTAAGCTTACTGAACTGTGCAGTAAAGAAAAATGTCAAATTCTGTGAAAAGTTTTAACTTTAAAGTACATTCTAATGAGATCAGCTGACAGAAACACTTGTCAAAGTGTCAAAATGATCAACCATTTATACTGAATTCTAAAGAAGAAAAAGCCCAATTGGATTAGATCAATGAAAAGTTTGTGACATTCACAGTGACAACACCTAGATTTTCAGGCATGTCACTTGGAAGCAGAATGCACAGTGATGAGCTAGCCAGGGATTGTAGGGGCACTGACAAGTAGAATTCAGTCAAGATGGAAACAGCGCTGAGTGACACCTACCTACACTGCTCCAGTCAGATCTGCAGGAAAAAATGGACCCTAGACCTCCCCTTGGAATTTTTCTCTCCTTGAAGCCCTTGATTTAGAGAGAGATTCAGCCTAAAAGGATCTAGAGATTCAGCCTATGGATCTAGACTCACACGCTATCAGGGGATCTGAAAATAAATAGTGTATTTTTTTTCAGTAAGTGAACTATGGGATTACTGTTTAGGGTACCATGGTGGCAGTGGAAAAGGTGACCAGCTCTTATGCAGCAGTTGTGAACACAGCCATCCACATTACTGCCTCTGACTGAGGTACCAGTTCTGAAGAGAGATGCTGCTGGGTCTTAAATCTCAAATTTGTGTCTTTACGCAGAACAGGGAACCCCCACTCTTGTTGGACTAGGTATTTATAAAAGATGGACCCTTGAATACCTCCATATGCCCTAAAAAAAGCAACCAACTATCTGTATTTTCCATTTAGTAGTGTGAAGCTGTGCTGTATCTGCTCCCAGTTCCCGCCTGGGACTCGGACAAGCACGGGCACAGCCTGAGGATCTCAGACACTTTGTATCTCGGACATCCAAGTCTTGACAAGGAGTTTCAAGTTACAGAAGCGTTCGAGAACATAAATCCAGGGTCCTGTGGAATTTTACAGATGAAAACGCAAATACCTATAATGCTTGAGGAAAGAAAGATTATTTTAAAAGGTGGACAGTAATTTCTCTGAGCTGTATCTCAGCCACATAACAGCAGTGCCGGGGCCTCTTAGGTCTTCCGCGGCTTTCCCAGACCTGCCCCAGGGCTGCTGTTTCACCGCCACAGCCGGAGCCCCGACCGCGCCTCTCCCGCTGCTGCCGGGGGCGGATTCAGCGCGGAGCCGCCCGAGCACCGCCCGCCCCGAGCCCCGGCAGCGCCGTCTCCCCCATGGCTCACCGCCGGCGCTCCGCCGCTGGTGGGCCCCGCAGGGCGCGCAGGCCAGGCGGGCGCTGTCGAAGTAGCGGTGGGCGCCGCAGTCGGCGGGGCGCTGGAGCGGCACGGAGAAGCCGCGGGCGGGCGGCAGCGCAGCCCACAGCGCCGTGAGCAGCGCGGCAGCGGCGGCGGCCCCGCGGCCCCGCGTCGCCATGGCCACCGCGCCGTACGGCGAGCGCCGCGGGCCCGCCGCCGCAGAACGCGAGCGACCGCGGGGCGGGCCGGGCCGGGGCGGGGGCACCAAGCCGAGTTTATATATTCGATCTCCAGAAGGACTTGTTCGTCTGCTGCGAGATCGGGAGCAAGAAAGGGGGAGAGCACTGAGGTTTGCGCTTTGCGGTACCTCGTCTCTAGAACTGGTGCACAGTATATCATACAAATGTAACGCGTGTTTGTAATTTCTCCCCGGACAGGAAAGTGGTAACAAGGTGAAAACACAAAATAGCTAGAGCAATGGATGCATAGCCAAAGTTATTCCCCTTTACCTTTTACACCTTTGTCAGCACACTCTTGTTCACAATCCACAGAATCACAGAGTGGTCCGGTTGGAAAGGACCACAGGGGGCATCTGGTCCAAGCTCCCTGCTCAAGCCGGGTCATCCCAGGGTACGTGGCACAGGATTGTGTCCAGACAGTTCTTGAATATCTCCAACCTTTGGAGGGAGACTCTACAACCTCTCTGGGCGACCTGATCTAGTGCACCCGCACACTAAAGTTCTTTATGCTCAGGTGGAACTTTCTGCGCATGTTTCTGCCTCTTGCCCCATTTCCTCAGATGTTACCAAAACTTTGCAACACACTGTGTCCTGGATTTTAATTATTTCTCAGTGTCCCTCTCCTGTGTGCTAATCGCCTAACTATTATGATTTTCGACATTAGCATGTTTTATTTCTCACTGGATTTATTTTGCTGGCTCAGCAAGAGTTTAAAGGTCGAGTTGATGTTTTCAAGTAGAATTATCTGTCCCCAGGCTCAAGTTTATGTAAATTTGACTGTGTAAAGACGTACCTTTTGGTGTGCTTCATTTGTGGAAACCTCCACCTTGTACCCTGCACAGAATAAACAATGTCTTTCCTAAACAAGATTCTGCCTGTGTTGAGAGAACTCCTAAAATCGGCAACATTGCTAGGTGAATCTACCATAGATAGTACAGATTTTTTTCTATGTAAAATGGAGTAGACAAATACTGAATATGCATAGAAAGACAGGGGAGAACACGTAAAGACAGGCAAAGGCAGGTAGGATAAACATTGGGATAAAATACACACAACCTTCGCTTGCACAACCAAAGTAGTGTGCCTCTGCCCTGCCCTTTAATCAACCTTGAACCTTTTTTCCTCTTCCATTCCTCAATGTCTGCCTTCCTTCCCTCTCACAACCCATTCCTGAGGCAGCCCCGGGTTGGGTCAGACATCGTGTCCGGAGGTACTGGAGCCACAGCGGGGAGAGGCGCCTGAGGCTCGGCACGCACGGGAAGGAGCGTGAGGATAGCGCACAGCGCGGCACGGCCCCTACGTGCAGATCTGTCGCCGTGCAGGTCTGTCACTGTACGAATCTACAACCGCACAAGTCGGTTATTGCACAGCTCCCTCACATCTCCTCAGACGGGGACCGCTACCCCGCCTCCCAGGCTCGCAGCGCATGCGCACTGCCCGCGGCGCGGCTCCCGACGGGGACGCGCGGCCCGCGCAGGCGCGGCAGCGGCGGAGGGGGCGGGGCTCCGGCGTTTCCCGCCCCGCCCGCTGGGTGCGCGCGCAACCCCGCGCTCGCGGCCCGGAAGCGCTCGCGCAGCGCAGCTTCCCCTCAGCGCTGGGAGGGCGGCGGAGGCGGCGCCATCTTCGCGGAGCCGTGCCGGGAGCTGCGGGGCCCGTCCGAGCGGCGTGTCCGGTGGGTGCGTGGATGGATGGCGCGAGGCACGCACCACGCCTCCCCGGGGTGCGGCGTGTGGCCCAGGGCGGCGCGGAGTTCGCCGGTTCTCGGTTGCCCGACCCTCCCAGAACCGCTGCGCGGCCGCTCCGTGTGCCCCGGCCTCCTCGTGTCCCTGGGCTTCCCACTCCCCTTTCCCGCTCCCGGTGCCTCACTCAACCCTGATCCGGTGTCGGGAAGCAGACCGGCTCCTTCGTAGGGCCGGAGCGCGTGTGGCGCAGAGCGGCCTCCCTTCGTCCCGTCCCCTGCCCGGCCGCCCGCGGCGGGGCCCTCCCGCAGCGCTGCTGCCGCCGGGGCCACTCGCTCGGAAGCGGTTCCGTGCTACATTCGACCGTGTAGCGGGCCCAGCTGCAGAGCTCACTCTCGTCTTCCGTCAGCACTGTGAAAACTGCTATTAGCAGCAGCCTGCTTCCACTGTTAAGGCTTATTTTGAAGAACAGAATAAGAAACCTTCCCCTGATCCGCTGTTTATTCTATCCTGGTCCAGTTTCGTAGTCGGTGTCTTTCTGTGGGTGTTTTTTCTAGCTGGTATACAGTCTGCGTAATCTTTCAGCGTTACGATAAAAATACTGGTCTAGTGCAGACTTGGTTTCTTACAGTGTTTATAAGTTGTGGATTATTTTAATGGCTCTAATCTTTGAAATATCTCGAGGCTGTGAAAGAATAGGTATTTTACTGTTTTCTAGCCAACTTTGCTCATATATAAAATTTCATAAAACTGTGTACACTTCTGTGCTTTTCAGTTGTGGCATGAAGTTGTCTATTTATTCTCCAAATCCTTGCTCTCCAAAGTCCTTGTTCAGTTAATGAATTGCTTTTACTTTTCTTGACAAGTCAACTCTTTTTGGTTATGCACTTCAAATTGTTGGATGGCTTGCCCATGCTTTCTACCCATGCTTGGTTGTTTACAGTCAGTAAGAGCTTATTATTTGAACTTGCATTTCTGTGTGTGGACTTCTTAGAGATCACGTTATGATCTGGAATCACTGTGTCTGGTTTTCACCGCTGAAGGTTGTGTATTGTATCCCTGGTGCATCGTGGAGAACTTGCTGTTTATCACCGAAGAATTATGGAGGAGAGCTGTTGTGAATGATGTTTAAAAATTGGGATAAGAAAGTGGAGTTGTGAAATCCAGCAGTACTACAGATTAAATGCATCGTGAAGTAGCAGGGCAGCGGATTTGCTTTTGCAAGACACGAAAGTGCTGTATGAAAATCCTGCCCTTGAATTCTCCATGCTTTTTGGCACTGCCGTTGCATCTGTTGAGAAGACGCATTTTAAAGTGTTCTGGGTCTGGCTGGGATGGAGTTAACGTTCTTCACAGCAGCCCATACAGTTCAGTGTGGATTTGTGGCTAAAACAAGGTTGACAACACGTCGGTGTTTTGGCTGTGGCTGACCAGCACTTGCACAGTATCAAGGCTTTATCTGTTTTCCCTACTCCGTTCCTCCAGTGAGTGTGCTCAGAGTAGGTGAGAAGCTGGGAGGGAACATGGCTGGGACAGCTGACCCAAACTCACCAAAGGGATTTCTGTGCCATGTAACGTCGTGCTCGGCAACGAAAACTGAGGCAGAGGAAGAAGTATTTTGTTTGATGGTTTTGGTTTCTTTGGGGGGATTTTTTATTGGCTCCCAAGGCAGTTGTTATTTGGAGGAAGGCTGGATATCAGCCTGTGGGAGGTGATGAGTGATTTCCTTTGTTTTGTATTTTTCTTTCCACTGATGAAACTGTCTTTATCTTGACCCACAGTTTTCTCCACTTTGTTCTTTCCCATCCCGCTGATGGGGACGAGGAGCGAACAGTCGGCTGTGTGGGTGCTTGGCTGCCTGCTGCGGTCGGCTCACCACAAAAGTACAGAGAACAGATGGTCTTTAGTGAAGTGTCTAAATGGGCAGTTGTTTTTGGTTTGTTTGGCTTGCAGAGTGCTGGTGCAGAAGTGACGTGGAGTCCTTTAGTTACAGAATTTGGGTTTTGCCCTTGTTTTGCAAAGTTCAGGTGGAGTGGCAATTACGGTTATTGATAGGAAACTTGTCATCAGGATCTAGTGCTTTATAGAGCAAGGTTTGAAGGAGTGTTCTCAAATGCTCAGTGTTGGGCTGTTGTATTTGTTTTGAAGGGATGCAGTAATTTGCCACAGAGGCTTGTGTTTATTCTGAGACTATTGTGCTATTTGTTATGTGATGTAAGAAGATGTTGAAAATCACGGTATGTTTAAGTCAGTGTATTCAAGCTTTTCTTGTTCTTATGTTTGAAAGGCAGTATAGTAAGGATATAGGGAAAATACCAAAGTTGGCTTTGTAAATGCAGGTACTTTCTGAAGTTTCTCCTTGTTGGATATTTTTGCTCTTTCATTTGATGGTCTTCGCTGTGTACATTAAGTGCAGTGCTGGACTGGTGAGTAGCATACTCTTGTTGTGAACTTTGAAACCAGGTGGATTTCAGAAGAATGGACATGTCCTGTAATCCTGAGATGGACCTAAACGTCTTTCAAGAACTCAGTTGAGAATTGTTCCCTCGATACACTGTCAGTCTGTTTCATTGCAACCGTTCAGTGTGGCACAATTGATGACCAAGTAATCTCATCGTATTTTCATCGTTTCCAGAAGTCAACTTAAATTTTGAATTTCTTTTTCTTCTGAAATGGAAACAGAAAGATGCAGTGCATGGCATCTTGGAACATGGAAGGAGTTCTTCACATGGGTTCATAACATGCTTGGCTTTAGTATTAGTGACTGCTATGGATGAGGTGCAGCAGTGTAGCAGTTACGCGTAAAGCAAAGTACAGGTATCAGCCATTAATTATGTTTCATTTTCTTTCCACAGTTAAGTTGATTTTACAGAATTTATCAGGTCTCCAAAGCAGAAACAGGTAAGCTGCCAAAAGCTTAACACTTCTCATTGAGTATTGTGACAAGATCATACACAGCCTTTTTTCATCATAGACTTGTGGCTGGCAACTAGGATATGCTTGTAGCCGCTGCAGTTAAGACTCTGACTACGTCAAAGAGACAACATTTTTGAATGCTGAGAAAACATACGTTATTGAACAGAACTGATCACTGGGTAGAGCAACTTGTCAGACCAGTAAAGTCATCACTGTATGTGAATTACATCACTTTCCAGTGACATAGTTACTCTTTTTCCTTTCTCCTTTTATCAACTGGTATCCTGTTCAAAAGTAAACTGGATTTTTTTTGTTCCTTAGGCCTGGGCAGAGATCTCTGGCATATAGTAACTATGCCATGAAAGACTTGAGGTGTTCTTTAGGTATTGTGGATGGTGAGGAGTGACTTAGGTGGATTTTGTTGCCCTTGGGTAGGGAATACTGATAGATTTGTGCACCTGTGCCGGTGGAGTAGCTAATTGTTCTGACTAATCAACATTCAGTGAATTGTGTTTTAATCTGTTCTTGTGAACTTGTGGGTTTTTTGATACCTTCTCTCTTGATGAGACAAGGGCATTCATTAAAAAGGCTCTAGCTTCTTAAGTGATAAGATACTGTAATAGCTGAGTACTAAAGACGTGCTATCATGTGTACCTTTTTGTCTGCAGGTGATTTGTGCTGTGGGTTGAGCTCAGCATGGCTGTAGTCATCCGTTTACAGGGGCTTCCTGTTGTTGCGGGTCCTCCAGATATTCGTCGTTTCTTCTTGGGATTGAATATTCCTGATGGAGGTGTGCATATTATTGGAGGAGAGATTGGGGAGGCTTTTATTATATTTGCCACAGACGAAGATGCTCGGCGTGCCATGAGCTGCTCGGGCAGGTTTATCAAGGACTCGCGCATTGAGCTCTTTCTCAGCAGCAAGGCAGAGATGCAGAGTACCATAGAAATGAGCCGGAAGCGATTTGAGCGTGGGGGACGAGAAACTCTGTCGGGCTCTAGAAGAACAGGTACTAATGGTTCTGGGACATCAAGTTTTGGAGATATACCACATTTAGTTACAGCTTCTCCTAAAGCAATAAGAAAACCTAGTTACGGGCCGCCAAGTCGCCTGGAGGCTGGTTTCCATACCAACGGCACCAGACACAGTGATATGGGTATGCCCAAGTCAAACTATCTCTTAAGAAAGGATTCCCACCCGTTTAACCCAGATGATCGTTACTTGTTTCTGCGTGGAATACCTTACTCTGCAACGGAAGTTGAAGTGCGTGCTTTCCTTGCGGGGATCTGTGTGGATGGAGTGATTCTGATAAAGCACCGCAATGGTTTAAACAATGGTGATTGCTTGGTAAAATGTGCTACACCTGGTGATGCCTTAGAAGGACTGAAACGTCACAGACAATACATGGGTCAGAGGTTCATAGAAATTAGTCCAACTACAGAGGAACGGTGGATTGAGTGCGGTGGGAGCATAGACATGCCAGATGAAATGGATCACTTTTTGTGCGAAGACCATTCTCCAAAAAGTTCAGGCTACATGCATTCAAGGAAGCATTCTCGTTCAAGATCACCAAGGAGACAAAGAACACATTCTCGTTCATCTCCCAACCAGGAATATTACATACACTTAAGAAATCTATCTTTTAATGTGGAGAAGAGAGATTTGAGAGATTTTTTTCCTGATTTGGATATACACAGTAAACAGATCAAGATTCTAACGGATAAGCATCAGAAAAGGACTAGAGATGCCTTTGTGGTGTTAAGGAGTGAGAGAGAATATCAGGCCGCTTTGGAATGTCATAGAAAGGTTCTTCTCAATCGTCCTGTTTACATTTTTCCAATTTCAAGAAAGTCAATGTTGAAAATAATTGACTCTTGTGAGAGGAAAAGATCACTGGACAGAGATCATCTTGGACAGGCCATATCAGAAAAAAGTTACCGGGACTGTCATTCTAGCTCCAAGACGTGTGTTTATGTAAGGAATTTTCCCTTTGATGTGTCAAAAATTGAAGTGCAGAAGTTCTTTGCGAGATTTGATATTGATGAAGATGACATTTACTTGCTCTATGATGAAAAAGGAGTTGGACTGGGAGAAGCTCTAGTGAAGTTTAAATCTGAAGAACAAGCCATGAAAGCAGAAAATTTAAATCGTCAAACATTTTTGGGAACAGAAGTATTAATAAGACTTATATCTCAAGACCAGATGCAGAAGTTTGGTGTAGCTGCACCATTATCTGCACCAAATGAAATGCACAGTCATTCATATCCGTATGACAGAGGTGACCTCTCCCGTCCGGTTGGTTCACCCTCTGGGCCACCACAAGGGCCACCCATGCATTCATTTGGTCACCCTGGGAACTTTAGGCATCATTCTGAATTTAGACATCCTCCTGAGGACTTCATGTGCCCTCCTAAGGATTTTAGGGGTCCACCACCCCTCATGGATTTTGGTGGTGACGGTGAACCTTTTGGCAGAATGGAGTTTGGGAATAATAAAATGGGAAATTTTCCTGAAGGAAGATTTATGCCAGATCCAAATTTCAGTGGTGGTTCTGAACGTGTTGTTCCTATTTTATTGAAAAATTTACCTTTTAAAGCTACTCCTAATGAGATTCTGGATTTTTTCTATGGCTACAGAGTGATACCGGAGTCAGTTTCTGTGCAGTACAATGAACAAGGATTGCCTTCTGGTGATGCCATCGTTGCTATGACAAACTATGAGGAAGCTATGGCTGCTATTAATGAACTGAACGATAGGCCCATTGGTCCACGGAAAGTTAAGTTGAGTTTGCTGTAAAGGAGGAAAAGATGCTCTAATAACACATTCTAGGTTTGACAGTATTGACAGTTATTTTAACTTTTAATTACTGGAAGATGCAAAAGAAACAGTTTCCATCAACGGTTGTAAATAATACTCAGTTCAGTTGTTTAGCTCTGGGTTGAAACATCTGTAGGACATTGAATGTTATCCATCAAGGTATAAAGGGATGGAGTTGTAATGCTTCGGCTTTTTTTTTTTTTTAATTTTTTTTTTTTTTTAAGATTAATTCCAGTCTTATGTCTTTGCATCAAATAAAAATGTAAGTGCTGGTTGACTGACCACACAAACGGTTCAAATAGAAGATTTTCAGTGCTACCTGCATTAATAAGTGACACTTCTTAATGAGGTTAGCTTAATAAAATTTTAAAAATTATTGATTTTTTTTGTTTCTTTTTGTGTAAACTCTTCAGGTTTTACTCAGTTTCATGTGTTTGCAGGCATTCCTGTTAAAAAGCTTCCTGTTCTCATTAGCTGGCTTTGCAACTTTTTTTAAAATAAAGAGGAAATTGCCATTTAAATGTGTGTCTTATATTTAAAACTTGTATAGTTAATGATCTCAACTACTATGTTCAGCAGATCTGGGTCTTGGTGAGAATGATGCTGGCTGCTTCCTCTGGAAAGAGTGAACTGGTAGTTTGTCAACACAGCAAAGGATGGGTAGTTGACAGAGATTGCAGAGGCTGCATTAAGCAGTCTTTTTTTCTCACTCACTGCAGTACCTTGAGGCAGAAAATGAATGTTGGAATTAGATCAAGAATTCTGACTTCAGTGGTCTTTGTTCTATCTTCACATGCTGCATAATATGAATACTAACTTGCTAATGATGTCTGGATGCATTCCAGGTCAATCTCTGATTAGTTTTAGCTAACATCTGTTACTGGCAACCAAGCTGACAACCGTTATTTTCTTACGTAATAAAATAAATGCTTATGTCAGCATTTAGAACATGTTGTTTTCCTTGGTTTAGTACCAGCATATTTAAATTTTAGGAAGAAATAAAAGATAGCTTGGAAAAGCTGTGTCTTCAAAATTTAGGCTTACTAGTAAACTTTGGTTGTGTGAGCAAGGATTGTGTTGACATTGCAATTGTGCGAGATAGTGTGTGTAGTACTGAAGAATTCACTCTCAGTCCCTTCAAACTGAGACAACAAAGTTGCAACTTGGCAGTGAAAAATTGTAACTTTTACTTGGGCAATACCAAAAAATCCTAAATTCATAAAGGAGGGAGGTCTCTATTCCAATCCCCTCCTCAAAGCAGTTTCAGCTAGAACAGGCTACTCAAAGCCTTGTCCATTGCATCTTTAATAGCTCTAAGGACAGAGCTGTCTGGGCAGCCTTTCCAGTGAATGATCCCTCCTCACTGCTGGTCAAACCTTCATTACTTTATGTGAAGTCACATCCTCATTGCAAAACTTCCATGCCAACTGTTTGGTACAAGCAAACAAAATGAATGGAATTTTTTGTTCTGCAATTTTTAAAAGGTTAATGTAGCTTTATTTCTTCTGCATGTTATTTGTTCTGTGTTTTAAGTGCCAAGATAAAACCTGTATGAATGATGAGGTCTGTATGTGTAGATTCCTCGGAGCAAAGAAACGTACAAGGCCAAGTTTTCAAATTCTGAACACTTAGCATACTGGTTTTTGCTGTCTGGGACGAATTAGCTTCAGAATCGTATCATTTTGAATCCTCCTCTAAACTTAAAAGGGGTTAAAATCCAACAATTCTGTGATTTAATAGCTACTATAAACGAGATCAAGGAGCTAGAAGTTGTTGCAGGAAAACTAAAGACATGAGAATCCTCAAAATAAACTTTATCATCATGTTGAAAACTTCATTGTGATTGCATTTGTAAGCCAGTATCTTTTCTGGCTCTGTTGTAAGCTCTGTTGTAAATGTGAATAGAATTAATTTCTCCAGGTAACCAGTTTTAGATGATTTGTTGGGTTTTAAAGTTCTTCTAGCTACTACACAATAGGAGATTTCAAACTTGGAGGCTGGAAAGGTAGAGGAATTTAGTAGGTTGTTTTGCCTAGTAAAGTGTGATATTAACTTCTGGAAAAAACATTTTCTGTTCTCAGAAAAGGCTGAGAGTAATTGCTGATAAGATACCATTAGATTTTGGGATGGTAATCTTTTTTTTCCCCCCTTAGTGAACATATAAAAAGTATCATAAAGCTTGTAATGGCGGAGGTCATAATTAAGGCATTTCAAAATGTTTTTTTGTTTGCCCTGTAGCTGATTTGTGTTTCATTTAAAGCTAGGTAAGAGTTTATCTGAATTGTTTGTAGAGTAATCTGAAATGTTTGATTGATAGGCCAAAAGAAATTATTTTTTGAAGGTCTATAAAGAGAAGAGCTATACCTCAAGGTATGTACAAATGCACTGAAGCATAGGAAACTTGGGAAGAGTTGCCAGTACATCAGTTAGATAATAAGGTTAATAGGTCAGTTGATTCTTAGTTTATAGCTGTTACCTGGTTGGTGTTTTGGGTCAGGGTGTGTCCGTCTGTCTCTGTTTCCCCGTGCCTCTCCAGACTGGGCATTGTGTTCTGATTGTGCCTGAATAGATGGTACAGGTGCATGGGGTGGTGTCAACATTTTCTGATAATAGGGGTTTATAACATCTGATGTTTAGTGCTTTGGAGGCACTGTATTTCCAGCACAAAGCACAAATCTGAGACTGTCTATAATTACATGGCTTGAAATACTGTTCTTCCTTTTTAAGTACCATCCATATAGTAAAGAGTAACAAATTAAATGCTACAGTTTGTGATGTCGATATAAAACATAGCCAGTTTCCTTCCTTATGCCTTCTCTGAAGTTGCTTTTGCTACCATTGTCCAAAAATTTGGATGTAAAGGAGCACAGTTTCTGTTGTCAAAAACTAGAAATAGTGATCACCTACTAAAGCAGCTTGAGGCATTTGGGAAGGTCTAACAGGACAGTCTGATGAGCACCCTTAATCCCAAAGGAATGAGCCAGTGTGTTCAACAGAGTGGCAAAACTGTCCAGGCAAGAATGGATACAGGCCTGTATCATCTGGGTGCCAGTAATAAAAAACACAAAGAGTGAATGGAATAACTGCAAGTCAGTCTTGCAGTATGCACTTGTACCATGAGAAAATTCTTTGCAGAAGTATCTTTAGGTAATATTTACTTCTTTAATAACATTCTAAATTATTATTCTGGCTGTGAAGTATTTTAATCAGGGAATTTTCATCTATAGTTTCGAGGTCACAATTTCTGTGCAACATGCAAACTTAAGACATCACACACGCAGGACAAAGTTGCCCAACACTGCACTTCTTTTCTGGAAATTTTCCTGTAATTCCCGAAGTAGACTTTTTTTGTGACATAGGGAAAATGAATTTGATGCTGCTGGGGAAAACAAAAATCTCTTTCTGATCCTAGCTACTGATCTTCTAGAAAGCAATGAATCTAAACACAACTGCCTGTTTTTTCAGAATTGCTTTCTCAAGGCATAGTACACAAATAATTGCTATTTGCATATATTATACTGTATGAAAACTTAAAATTGTTATGAAGTTAGCCATCTGTTTTGGAGATGGACTCCTTCATTGCATATGAAACGGTACAATGGTGATCATTAGAATTCTGATGTGTTAACAGCTATTTACTGAAGTGTCTTCGTTGCTGAAATAGATGGGAATTAATTACCTAAATACTTTTGAAGTTTTGCTCATTGGTATTTCTTGCCAACAGTAATTCAATGTCAGTAGTATGTAATTCTGGTGTAAAATTATCTTCTGAGTTTAAAACAGAACTCTATATTGTGAGCTTTTCACTTTTATTTTCATCACATTAATTTTTGGCAAAACCAGTTTTTTTCTCATGTCAGAACAGGTGTGCATTGCATATTTTGCATCAGTGGACAAAAGCAGCATCAGTATTATAAATGCACTTCCTGGTTTATTTCTGTAACTGAAAAAATATTTTGTTATAACTTAAAATTATTTTCCTAGTGACAAGTTTAAATTCTTCTGCATTGGTTCTTTAGCAGATACTGAAGCTGGAGGTGAACAGTGTGGTGGCAGCTTTCTGGCAGACAACCACACACTGTTAAAAAATGAACACATGTAACCACCATCTCCAAACAGGATAAGAAATTACACTCAAAATGTGTAACTTCTTGTATGTTTGAGGGAATCAATAACTGAATCATGTAGCTAAACACATGAAATTTGAATTATGCATAGCATGTCAACTAATATAATAAACATCAACTACATAAAATATCCACTAGTTTTATCATGAAGGCACTTTTATTTAAAAGCAAAGCAGCATTAAACATAGATACTGGGCCAGGTCCTTGTTTGTGAGTGTTCGTTCTGCATGTGTAAAGGAATCAAAAGTCATCTGAGCCTGAAGAAAGCCTGAGGAAAATGAAAAGAAAAAAATACACTTCACCCTGCCTTCTGCCATCCAGGGTGGGTAGCAAAATGAAATCTCAACAGGTTCTTGCTGCAAAGTTTCTTGATTTCTACAGTTACTTTATGATGTACAAACCCAATTGTAACCGGTACAGCTGGAGCACTTAATAAATTCAAGAGGTGTGTAGCTAGAGAGGTAATAATATTGGCAAGGTAGCAAGAAAACAAAGTTCATAACTGCTTGAAAGCTTAGTGCAGTGTTTGGACACTGTTCATGATGTAAGTTTAAGCAAATGTGATTACAATATAACATCTATGCAAATATAATACAGGCATCTATTTAAATATTTAATTTTCTAGCTACTGAAATTGTCCACTTTCAGCAGATTTCGTTGCATTCTTTGAAACCAGTCATTTGTTGTCCGGCACTCTAGAATTAGTGCTGATTCTTGCTCCTGTTGGAATTATAAGTATACAGCCCTGGTGAAATTTTTGATCCAACATACAAAAGCCTTTAGGTAAAGGGGTTTTTTTTCCCTTAATAAAAAACCCCCTCTTAGAACAGCTTTGTTATCTCACTTCCTTAGTAGCACCAAATTCGTCCTCCTCATCCTCATCTTCCTCATCTTCATCTTCGTCCTCATCCTCTTCTTCATCTTTTCTTAGCATTCTGCGGGAAATCTGCTAAAACAAAAATCCAGCAAAAGGATATAAACTGTTTGTTCTCTGCAAACAAAAAACAACTCTCCAGTGGCATTTTCAGTCTAAATATTTGTAGGGTTTTCATTTGGGGAAGGGATAAGTTGTTTATTTATTAACCTTTCAAAACATGCACACCAATGGAAAGATATATGACACCAAATAAAAATGATGTAATGATTTTTAAAAGCTGAAAAATCCCTATAGTCCTTGACAAATATTATAGGATAGAGAAAATGGTATTTTGATGCAATTAATGCTAAAAATCAACAAGATGCACATCAGTTTTTTCCTGGGTTGGCTGTTGAAACAGCAGGTTGAAGATGAGTATTAGGGCCAAATCTTATCTTGAAGATGTCAGACCTTTTCAGTTAAAAGCTCAAAACTATGCTGCTCTGAGCTTTTTTTTTCTCCCCATGAATGAGTTAGACAAACTTATTAAGTCTTGATTCATAGATTAACTTCTTTCCCTGCCCATCAGTGCTTGCCTTCAGAGTGACTCCTCTTTTTGGTTCATCAAACATTAAAAACAAGTGCCAGCTGCCAAGCTTTCATCTCATCTGACAGATTCTGCAGTCTGTACTTTTTTCTAATGAGGGCTCAATCTAATTCCTATTGAAGAGAGATTCTTCACAGACAATGCAACATTTACAATTTAAAGAAGAATATATGGGGTTTTTTTTTCTTTCCCCATGAGAAAGAGAACATTGAAGACAGTTATCCAAGTCATCTGGAATGCTTTTGAAAAATTATTTCAGGTTCAGTAGTTCTCTAGGGGCATCTGCAGCTCGAATTTTGGTTATATTTTCTGTGTCTTCTCACATACAGTGATAGAATAAAACTTCTGTACTGAAGACAAAGCTTGTGTTTTTTTAAGCAGCCCCCTATTCTAAAAGTCTTTAAATGCTCATTATTAAATTGACTTCTGAGATGTTATAATTCAAACAGCCATGTACGTAACATAAGTTTTTTTGTGTGTGCATAAAGCAAACTGTAGTCATTGAACTTCTGAAAGCAGAAAAATCCTTAGTCTTGTTGATGCTCACAAAGTACATAATTTAGCTTGTAGCAAATGCTTGCTTGCAAATTCCTGAACACAACAGAAAATTGAGTTAATCATTGGATGAAGCTGGGTTAACTTGAGTTGAAATGTCTAAAGCAGCAGTCTCTCCTTCTGTGAAAGAAGAAAAGGACAATGACACTGATTTGTATTTGGAGATTAAAGAATGCTGCAGATTGAGCCTGTTAAGGTAGCTTCATTTCAATGGGATAATTTTCCAAATTTTTTTTCTAGTTCAGAGCAGCTGAAATTCTTCAGCAGAACTTGCATCGTATTTCTGAAGAAAAGCTCCCCCTTCCCCTTTCTTGACATAAGAAGAGTTTTGGCTTTATGGCTTTTCTATGTAGCAGTAGTAGCTACACTGCTCACTACTCAAATACCTCTGACCATGCAGCAATTAACTAAATAGTATATTAACTATTATCACTGGTGGTGCTAAGATGGCTACCCCTAAGAACCAAACTGGATCAGGGAAGGAAAGTGAGAAAAGAAATTACGCAGTTTAAGTCCAATTTACTGTGCCAAAGAACTAAAACATACCAGTATTGAAATTTAATTTTTCATAACTTAATGCAAAAAAAGAGATAATTTGTTGATCATAAATAATTTACTGTAAAAATTAATTCTGTGAGTTGCACGTAGGTGATGCCTGTCCTTGCTTAAGCAGTTGAGCTCCATGTTTCACTGCAGATACTACTCCAGAAGCATGGCAATTCTCTCATGTCTTAGTGCTGGAACGTTTGGATGCACACATTTTCAATAATGGGTAAAATGATACTTTGCTGTCCTACAGAGTCAGTGCAAAAGTTTGTTATACTTAATGTGTGTAGATGAAACTTGTGTAGTTAAGTTTGATTTAAAATATCTGGAAAAGGTCATTCTATTTTGCTATAGTTTTAAAATATAAGATATACCAACCTGAATCAGCAAACCAAAACGCTGAGGATAAACTGCCAAATAAAGTATAAAATGAAGGACGTAGCCCTTTGTGAAAAAATGAATCAAGGAGTATTTTAAAATACTCAAGTAGTATTTTAAATTTTTAATATACAGATAATACAGAAAGTTAGTCCACACAACCAGAAATAAATTCAAGGATGGTATGTGTTAAATCCTCTGAAAAGACCTGAATTGTGTTACTGGCACACTTTACTCCATCTGGTATGCAGTGACTTCCCACACTGTCCCCCACCTACAGGTTTAGTGTATGATGTGTGTGTCTGTCCTCCCCTGCCCCACAGACTGAGGCTGTGTGATTCTGTGAACTGCTTCCCACATTATTTATACTGCTCTACATTGGAAATGGCGAAGTACTGTTTTACAGTCAGTAAAGGATTACTGTGTAATACGAAGCTAGATTTGTGAAACATTTTGGAGTCAAAGATGCACAGAAAAGACAGAACAAGTCACTTGAGGGCTTTTTTGAATACAGCATTTTTTTTCTCATGAGATATTTGGTGGTTCCAGAGATCAGAGCCCTTAGTGTAATTCAGCACCGTGCTATTTGCAGAATCAGGAAGGGCAGCACGAGGGGTGCGTGTAACAGGCTGCCCCTTCTTCACTGCCCTACAGGGACTGCATTAGCAGGGTGTTCCACCCCTTTTCTCTGCCATATGATCCTCCTCTGCAGATACACTGCACAGCCAAGTAAGATGACATTAGTTTGAATTGCATTACAGTTTCCTTCTAGGTCTACATGACTTCTTGTTCTTTCAGGTAAGTGAGAGGTTATGAGAACACTAACACCCCAAGTTACAATTGAGAGAGTGGTCTAGAAGAGAAAGGTTAACTTGTAAATTAGTGAAAATGGAGTTCCACTCCACCTCTGGGAGAAATTGCAGTGTACATACACTGAGTTTTTTGTTGTTTTGTGTTTTTTCTCTCTTACGTTTTCTGAAGTAGCTTGAACATGACATTTGCTTGTGTGAGGGAGAGGACTGGCAAGTTAGTCAAAGTAGTACTTCATGCACTGAATCACGAGGTTGTATCTGTTCAGATGACACAATTCATACTTTCAACAACAGAACAGCTCAACTGTAATAATTGATTAGTTCTGTGTTGAGAGCAGAGAAGGTGTAAAGTGTGTATGAAGTCAAGAAAAGTTTTCCTTACTACAGTATCAATGCATGATTCTATTCACAAAAGAAAAGTAAGATACATACAATTTAAACGTGTCCTTGTCTTTAACTGGTAAGAACCATCGTAGTTACAAGATTACAGTTGCGATAAATTAAAAATAATTTAGCCATTTTGCAATGTCTGCAAGTTTACTGCTATAAACAAGTGGCAACGATATTTGCAAGGTAGCTGGTCCAAAAAGAATGGCACTGTCTTCATCTGTTTCACTCATTTTTATCATCCTTTCCTTCACATGCTGTGAATTTTCAGAGTATAAAAGGAGAGGTTTCTTGGTCATGGGTTTGCTCTGCTGCTAGAAAGTATCACTAGTCGGAGTTAGGATATGGTAGAGTCTCCACACTCTAGAATCTGAATACTAAGAATATGCAAGTGTATTTAAAGAATGTTACTACTGTTTCAAATAAGCTCCAAGGTCCCTTCTCTGCAAGAAGCCACAGTTTGTTCATGAAAGATGAAGTATTGCTGGAAACGGCATTTGTCAAAAGTAAGCAACACAGCTTTAAAAGCTGAAGGTTTTTTCCCTTCAATAATAAAGCCACATTATTAAGAGCTTAATGTGATATTTATGCCCTTGAAAGTTTCTTTACCTTTCTGATGGTCCTGAACTGAGTAAAGACAGCAGATCCATGTGCATTAGATAAAATATTATCTTAAGCAGAGCTTCCATATGGTGATTTAATATGTAATTTTCTTTCTTACCTGTGCTGTTCTCAATGAAGATTTTGGGGAGCCAGTTCTTTGCAAGGGGGACTTGGAATTTGCACGAACTATGTCTAAGCGAGACTGATAGTCTGGTGGATAAAGTGAGCTCCGAAAAACCTGATCAAATGGAGAAAGCTGTGACTTAGATACTTGCCAGCTAAGAATCACCAAGACTGAAGCAAGCAGAAATGCAGCGTTGGACCGTGAAACCTGATCTAGAGATGTGCACCAACTGTACTTTGGACTGATCACTTTCAGCTGAAACAATGTCCTTGCTTAACCTGAGACACATCAACATCCTTATGTGGTCAAAGTAAGCATTCTTCAGAGGTTTGAGGGCATTTACACAGGGAAAACTGCAATGGTTTCCCACCAACATATGTAGCTGAGTTTCAGGCTAAGCTAGAGGTGTGAACCCCAGCAACTCCTTCAGGCTCTCCATTTCTTGCAAAGATGAACTCTTAGCCCTTCACAAGCAAATCTCTGCTGTCAGTCACAACTGCATCAGAAAAAGTTTACTTGAAATGTACGTGAGATGGACAACTCAAGGAGAACTTGGGAAACCTCTTAAAATGCAGGGGAGACTGTAATATCCATTACAAAGTTATTTCAATAACCAATAAAACTCTTTGTGCAAGACTAAGTCAAGGAGATGGTAAATTAAGGTCAGTATTTTTATGAAAAATAAATAATTGTCCAATTAACAGGAAATTTTAAATGAGATTAGAAATTTGGTTGTGAAAGACAAAGTATTGACTTAAAGGAGATTTCTGAATTGGTGCCATGTGACATTATAATTCTGAAAGTAGCATAGTACAAAATTGCCATGGCATAGTTTAAATGAAGTAAAATTTCCAAGTAGTCTCAAATATGACTGTCTCTGAAAAATCATGGGTTTTTAAGGCTTGTGCTAACTTGAGAGCTATGTCATAGAAAAAATAAAATTATGACTGATAGGATTTACAAAAAAAGACTGAAAATGATCCAACTTTTTTGACAAACCAAACATACATACACAACACACATTTCAATGATATGAAGTTTAAAGACCCAACATCCAGAAGAACTGCAAGAATGAATAAAGGACTGAAAAGCATGTCTTGAGAGACTATAATTCAAATAGAAAAGAGTGAAGCTGTTAACTGCCACAAGGTGAAAAACCCAATGTAATAAATAACAAATGTCTGAATTCTAGATCAGCCTAATAAAAATGACTAAAAGATGAAAACAAGCAAACAAAATTCAGGTTAGAGAGAGAGCTTTAATGCAGTAATTAGTTTTTACAACATCTTGTCACAGCAGTGTAAGATATTTTTATGTGCATCTTTAGAGCAAGATTCACTGCAGAAGTGTTCTTTAAAAACTATGATTAGCTGAGCTTGAAGTGGCAGGTGATTTTGTTAGTCTCTTTTCTGTTTTTTGTGGGAAAGATGAGATTGCCATTGCAGTTGCTCTCTGTGTTCTCTGGGATTAAAAACCTGCATGCTCTTACTGAAGAAATGCAAAAAAAGGGGCTTGATATACATGAGTTTGTTCTGGGAACCTGAAATATTTGTTTCATTTTTCTGTGCGGGACATGTGTAGCCCAACTGTGAAAATTGTTTTTATATAGGAAAGAAACAGAAAAGCAAATCTCAATCACTCTTACCTCCAAATCTTCATTTTCATCAATGTTTTGGATATTTTGGAAGGCAGCAGTATATATCTCTAAAGCTTTCCCATGGAACAACATTTCAATAGTTATAAATTCAGAAAATATGTTCTGAAAGCAAATTAAAAGTTTTCTTAATGCATTAAAGTACATTTAAAAAAATTACTGTATTCTGTGTTTAGTATTTATATGATATAAATAACTGCATGATACTTATTACTTTTAACTAGTCAGACCTGAATTTTGGAAATTAAACATAAATGCTGGCTGGGCTGTCACTTACGCAGTTATTATTTCATAATAAATTCTAAATAAATACTTGAAAAGTAAAGAGGAAACATATTAAGAATAACATGTTTTACTGAAAAGTCACTTGATAATCTCCAATATGTATTCAGAAGATGTAGTCAGTCTGAAGTTTGGCTATTTTGAAGACAGTCTTTTATAACAGGGTGGGGGTAAGTTATCTGTAAATTCTGTACATATCTATAATTTACAATTTTGGGAAATATTCACAAATACCATGAGATTTGCATTTCAGTGAATACTGAATGTTGCTAAACTTGCCCCTGACCTAGTGTAGTAATTATATTATGCAAGATGAAATATGAGCACACATACTTTGATGTCCTTTATCTTCTGTTTCTCAAAATTATCAATGGTTTCCTCTAAGTGCCGAGTTGTTCGAGTAGCATCCAGTGTCGCTCTCTGCAGTTCACTTTCAGCCTGGTAAAGTAACACAAAGGTGAAATTAGTCTTGTATTTGATACAAAGCTATTTGCTGTAATTGCCATGAAGACATTTAAGTCTGAGCTTTCAAAACAAGACATATCTGTGTTATGAGTACTTTAAATCTGTAGCTTAATGAACATATAAAGATGCCTTCTACACTGTTGTGACTTTGATAGGAAACATGAAAAATGAGCAGCTGCAGCCAGTCAGCTAAGTCCCTCTGCTCTGATTCACTTTCTGTAATAATCATGTGATAGTTTTACTGAGCTAGCCCTGACACCCCGTTGACAACACAGTAACACAGGCCAGAGTGGTGGGTGAGCAGGAAAGATCACCCTTCGATTTCTAGTGCAGACCACCCTGCTGGGTCTAGAAAGAATCTTTTCCAGTATTGCGTGCTGAACCTCATCTTAGTAGGTTTTTATAAATTATTTAAATAGACAATTATAGCAGCAGCTGGAACTAATGCGCTTATCCTGTAAATATCTCAATCTACAGGCTAGAGTTATTGTAATTTTTAGATTCAAAGGCATTTCAGGTATTTTATATTTTTAATATTTTTGTATTATTAAAGTATCTTATAAAAAACGTCTTCAACAGGGCACTGGGAACGGGACACATCAACCAGTTCCTAACACATAAATACACAGCTTTTCTTATTTTGTTACTACAAAAAGCATTTTAGATAGCTATTTTAATTAGATATAATTATGAACTTTACAGAAAGTTCACTACCATTTAATGACAGATATTGAAACTATTCTGATTAAGTCAAGTCTGAGGACTGTGTACTATTACAAATTAAAAATGTACAGTTGTAAGAGCTTGCACCTGAAATCTACAAAATCTGGGTCTAAACATCTGTTATTTTCCATGCATTATTGGTCAAACATCATATACTAGTGATACTTACAGGTTCAGTCAGTAAGTATCATCACAAATCAATTTTGTTGTGAGATTTGAAAGTAGTATATGGATCAAGTATTGTATCCTATGATCAAGTTGTAGGGTTCTTCCCATTGCTACAAAACTGCAACTTAAGAGAGGATTTTTTTATTTAATGGAAAAAGACACCACAGGTCCAGTTCCTGTGATCTAGCTTTTAGAGTTACTTATATGGAAACCTAAGGCATAAGGCATGCTCTATTCACTTCTTTCACTATAATCATATTGCAGGAATATCAATTTGAAACAATCTCATTTCAAAAACAGCCTAAAGTCATAGACACAGTTCTGCCATTACTGGGCAAAGAAAATTGATAACGATCTTTAGCAGGACATAAGGTCACATCTTCATCTCCCCTTCTTGATTTTGCCCAAAACACAGGAGGGAAGGACAGTGAGAAAAGACATTTTGTGTATTTTCAGTTAGTTCAATCAGTTACTCTCTGTATGTGAAGGCAGCTATTATGCATATGCAGCCCTTACACATACAAATACAGTATGTTATTTCTATGATAATCAAATACATCTTCTCAATACATCTTAAATAGATTGGCTGTAATTTGTGCACAGATGCTTTGGGAGAGGAATTCTGTTGTAGAGTGAAGTGTCTAAAGTTGCAGAGCCTGCATAGTTTGCACAATATCAGTTTGGTATTTTCTCTTCTGAATACTCACCTGTGACTGGAAATATTAGTAAAGGAAAAAATGGCAACGTAACAATCAATATACCTGGAAGTGTCCATTTTCACTTCTAATATACTGTGAACTATTTACCTTGCTTATTTCAAAATGTCTATACATTTAGTGCTATTATTACGCTGTCTGAAGCTTCTGGCTGTAAGATGTACAGTTTGTTAGAGCTTTGCTAGAATTCAAGTATCCAGGCCAAAACATTTCAGGACAGCTGTTTGTCTTGGACTGAGGGTTTGGTTATATATTTTTAAAAGAATCAAATAAGAAGCAGGCAACATAGGTAGACTATTTTGGAAAAAAAAAAAAAAGGTTTTAATTTACAAAAATGTATTTTTTTATTTTTAAAAGTCTGGCAATGTTTTCTTTCCAAAGCTGTGCTAACCCCCCATTGTGTAAGATGGGAGTGAGTACAGATCCTTTGCTATCTGTGGCCAAAGCTTCAACATCACAGTTGCTCAAGAATAAGAAAACTCCTGCAGGAGCCCAGCTGCTGTGCTCTAATGTGGTAAAGCCATTCTCAGATCTCAAACCTGACCTGCACACACCCTCAAATGCAAACACATTCCTGCTCCTAATATCTGTTTATGTGTTTTGTGTCATCACTTTAAAATGCAAATATACAGCATTTGGTGCCTTTGTCCATGTGCAGAATCAGACTGTACTGAGATTTTATAACTCTTCAGGCAAAGCCTTAAGTCCAGAAAACAAGTGTTACAAGAAGCTAAGTCACAGAAGGGTATTTGGGAGAAGCTTAGAAAAGAAACAAGAAGAAATGAACTAGGTGCCAGTGACATACCCATGAACTGAAATGGGAATTAGCTGGAGGGAGAAAAATGGGACCAGTCTCCTTTTGGGGAAAATAGTTTACTGTTATAATTTACTCCTTTAATTCCAGCAAAAGAGAACTTTGCAAGACAGCTCAAGTTCTAACCCTGTGGCTGACATGCATCTGTCTGTATTATGTGAGGAATTCTAATTAGTCATCACTTGGTTTAACTGATTTGATTAATATTAAATGGAAATTCTCTGGCAGAGACTGAAATAAAATGTAGTTCTCCTGTGTTGCATTTGACCAACACAGTCATTTTCACTCTTTCTACAGTCTCATGCCCCAGTCACTAGAAAGATCCTGAAGATTCTGAAAAAGAATTGATGAAGTCCAACAATGAATAGGACTGCTTAACTCCCGAGTCCAACACTAGAGTGTAATAAAAAGTAAATAGCACATCATGAACCTAGACCCTGTAGCATAATACGTAAGCATAAAGGGACTGAACTAGGATTGCCTTGATCCTGCTTATTTTGGCATTCCCTAGATTCTGATTGCTTCAGAATTTGAAACTTCAATGGGATTTTAATGGAAATTCTAATTCAGTTTGATGGAGGCTTCATTTTTCCCACTGTGATACAGAATAGGATACTGGTCTTTTGAAAGGAAGAGTAATCTAGCTGAATATTCTGCTAACAGAATAACAACTTTTCCTTTCATGCAGCTGGAGGAAATGCATACCCCATCTAGGTACCAGGAAGCACAATTACCAAAATGGCAGGGAGAAAAACAATTTAACAATAAATCCACAGACATAAAAAAGAAAAAAAAAGATTACACTTACTTTCGAAAACTCCCAAACTCCTATAGATGTAACCTATGCCTACCTCTCTTGCATAAAAATATAAATAATTCATAGTTTCTTTTCAATTCAAAAGTAAGTAATAAAGCAGCTATTAGAAGATGTAACTCATCATAAAGTTTAACAAAAGATTCAACATTGAAAACAGTCCCTCTAAGGAACATTTTTGTTACTACTACTTCCTAAACACAACAGTTTAATTCCCAAGAAATTTAAAAAATATTTCTCATAGTGACTAGAAATGCAGGATACGATAATGTGTAGATCTGATGGATTCCGCTGACGTGTCTTTTCCAGTTGAGATAATTGCTTGGCTTCTCGGTTCTTTGCTGTTAAAGTTGCTTTAAGATCATCCTGGAAATAAAATGTTTTAGACATGTTTGAAATACATCCAGGATAATATAAAATATGCTCTCCTTCACACATGCATTGCCTAGAAAACATGGACAAAACTTCTGCTTTGAACAACAACAGGTTTCACTGATCTTATCCTGGTAATTGATCCTCTGAAAGAGAAGTCAATGGGCACCGAGAAAAGCTTAGCACCTTGCACAACTCCCTATAGCACACGCTATTATTTAAACTGTGGGGAAGAAAGGAAAAAGATATTCACAGCTTTTCATGAAAAGTATAGCAGGTGGTCAGAAGCTGAGATCCCCAAAGCATTAAGAAGGCAAAGTCATTCCTGACTTAGCAACAGAACAAACGTGGTACTCAGAAATAAAAAGTAGCATCAAATGAAGTGGCATCAGTAAGAAAAAACCCAAAGCAGGCAGCAGTCAGTACCAGGCAGAAGTTATGAAGAAAATACAACTGCTGTCATCTGTCCACTGCCAACTGCTGCCACTGCTGGCACTGGAGCTGCCGAAGGGTCTGGAGCACAAGTCTGATGAGGAGCAGCTGAGGGAGCTAGAGGTGTTTAGCCTGGAGGAGGCTCAGGGGGAACCTTAGCACTCTCTACCACTCCCTGAAAGGAGGCTGCAGCCAGGTGGGGGTCAGTGTCTTCTCCCAGGCAACCAGTGACATGATGAGGAAACACAAGCTGCACCAAGGGAGGTTTAGATGAAATATTAGGAAAAGTTTTTCTACTGGAGGAGTGGTCAGGCACTGGAATAGGCTGCCCAGGGAACTGGTAGAATCATCATTCTGGAAGTGTTCAAAAAAGGTATGGATATGGCACTTGGGGACATTGTTTACTGGTGCACATGGTGGTGCTGGGCTAGTGGTTAGACTCAATGATCATAGAGGTCTTTTTCAACCTAAACAATTCTATAGTTCTGTGCTACATAGATTTTAAGGTACCAAAGGAATTCTATGGCTGAAAGGGTTAAACTGCATATTTATATGTATGCATCTAGTAAAGTGTTTAAAACCATTTGAAACAAAATACATCCAAGCAATGATGTAGCTGGAGAAGATAAAACTTAACTGATCTAAAAAATGCAGAAACTGTTGAAACCATTTTTGCTCCTCATTTCCAAAGGAGAAGTAGTATGTACTTCTAGGAAAACCTGTGACAATTTAAGAATGCTTGTCTACCAGTTTTCTCAATATTTTTGTTCATGCTATAAAACTGTTTTGCAAATTGTTTGGACATTCACGGAATGTTAAGATTACCAGTCAAGTATTTATCACTCCACTGATGCTGGTGTGGAAAAGGACATTAATTTTGATGGCTCCAGTTTAAAGGAGCAGTAGTTTAGAACAAACAGAAATACAGTCTAAAGTCTAACAAAATCTGAGGTAGGATTTGGTATGCATTTCAAATGACCTTTTATTCTAAAAATGCCACCTCGCGTTTATTTACTACTCCAGAATGGAGGGAGTTAGAGCTATTAGAAACTACCATATTGGCAAGTTGTCTGTGCTCCTTCCTTGAATTTCACTATTTTAATGCTTGTATGTCTCCCTCATTCAGAAGGATATGTGACTAAGAATGTGTCTTTCTGCAAGTTTTTTGATCCTGTGATGAGATCACTGGTCAGTGACAAGCACAAGACTGCCAAGTTTCACAGGGCTGTGCGTTCCTTCAATAATGAGGCTGTACATGAGGTCGGGGTTAAAATACACAGTTTCTTCCTTGTTTCTGTCCTTACTGTCTGCATGTCCTTGTATATAACTATCATTTTGCTTCATCTCTAGGGACACTGAGAATAAAAACTACCTCATCTTCAGCTCATCAAAGCTGATTGTACAGCTGTTCTTTCAGAAGGGAAGTTACACCACCTCTAAGGTCAAAGACTGATGAAAAGGCCTTTTGCCTTTATGAAAACCATGTGGCTGCAAGAAAAGGAATAATAGAATTTTTTTTACTGTTTTGAGTTTTACATTTTAAAGGTAGACAAAGAGAAAAGAACTTACTTATTTTTGAAATAGAACAAAGTTTTCTATCTAATGGTCACAGCTGCATGTTTAGTGCTATTTAATGACTGAGCCCTGTTAACAGCACTGACTTTCTAAGCCAATTTAAAACAGTCAATCAGATTTAACACTGTGGCTTAAAAGGGTTCTGACTTTCATGCAAAGTGTACTTGAGGATGCAAAGTTCTACAGTTACCGTTATAAAATTCAGTATTTTCTTTCTAGTACATAGTGACTTTGGAAATACCTACAGGGACTGAACTGTTCCCTCCTCTACCTCTGTTTTCTGTAGCAACAGGCACCATGAAACATACTTCTCTTCTAGACAAAGCCTGACAAAGAATTAGTGCTACTATGGCTGTAGTGGTGAAACTGTGCACAAGTTTTGGATTACAAAAGTAGGGCCCAGTTACATAGGTATTTTGTCTAGGGTATTGAAAAACTGAAAAGGTGCAGAAAAACCCTCAATAAAAACATTAAAAAGCTGGGGAAAATGCAATTTATGGTGAAAGAATCAAGGTGTGCATTATTACCTAACAGAAAAAAAAAGAAAAGAAAAATTGGTTTTACTAGCATCTAAATACCTTCATCCAGAAAAAACCACCAGAGCACTACAGAGCTCTTTCATCTCAGTGGAGCATATAACAAGAACCAAAGATTAGGTGGAGTCTCTCATTTAAAACAAAACACCACAAACATCCACTAACCACTAACTACTACAATCCAGTGTTTTTAGAGCAAGCTTTGACATGTTTTTGGAAAATATGCTTTAATTACACTCCAGGAAAAATGGAATGGAAAGGGCAATGAGATTAAAGGTACAGAGAATATAAAATTATTCATAGTCACTCTAGGTTTTAACTGTTAATTCAAGTCACATGTAAGAACTCTGGTCACCCATCTAATTTCAAATAATACAGAAGTACAGCTACAGTTCATCCACCAGACAATGAGCTGCCAGAGCCTCATCACTGTACTGTTACCTGCTTTAGTCACTGAAGTTATTAAAGCAAATCAATCCTTTCTTCTGCACGTGGATCACCTTGGTTTTATGATGTCCTGTCTTACAAGAAGAAAAGGAACCAGGAACAGAGTTGCCAAAAAGCAGAAAAGTGAAGATTGATACAAAGAACAATGAAACAGAAAGAAATCCTCATATCCTACATTGAAGCTGCACTACAGGACAAGCATATTGTATTAGCTTCCACTGAAGCTATTCAGCATTGTAAACCAGAGCAAGTGAATGAAACAATTTTATTGCATTAGAAGATAAAGGATAACATCACTCTGATTGACCTGGGCCTCACTAAAGCATTTAGCAGCACAGGACACTGATGTCTTATGCCACAGAAAAAGCTACAGTTGTTTTTAGATAAAGCACAGAAATACTGCTGTGTACATCCTGGAACAGATCTAATAAGCAAGCAGCAGTGAGAACATCCCCTTTATAGAAAGCGCTATAATGACATACTCTGCCTGGTTTTATGTACTCAGCTGATGCAGTTACAGGTGAAGCAGTCCTAGAACTAGCAGCTTGTGCTAGATTTACGAGTGACAAAATTTCCTTTGTCACTAAATATGTCCCAGTGATTAGAGATGATAACCGAAGACCAGACAGCTGAAGTTTTAACCAAGGTTTATGGTCAACGTGCAATGGGAATAAAATAACCTTTTAATGGCCTACATCTTCAGTGAACTCTCTCTTGGTTCAAAGGTAAACTGGTAAAATAGTTGGTCCCATCCACAGTTTAAGAATGCTCTTGTACTCCTCGCTGTAGCTAAAATACACATTATGCAATGCTTTCTGATATTCTGAAAGGCAGAGACCACAGGAAATTCCATTCACTGTTGCAAGCAATGACTTGGTTTCAGCTGCTCCTGTCCTCAGCACTACCGGCTATCAGTGGCAATGCACCTCCAGACAGTCTCTTGAATGCTTTGGAAGCATTCTGTAGCACTGCTGTAATGTTTTGTGCCTCCGCAGCAACCCTACTGCCACAAACACATGAAACTTGTTTTCCACCCTCAACATTTATATCCTCACAGAGTACTCAGTTCTAGATCTCACAAACTGGTTTCAGAATGACCATGAAGATACCAGGTTTTAGGCTCCATAGTCTACAGCTCTGCTAAAGGCTACCATGGGTAATCCTACTTAAGTGCAGGATTTATCTCCTTCACAATCGTTTCTCTAACCACCAGGTGAGGTAACTGTGCAGTAAATTCCAAACACTCGGTTCTTCACCATAGAAAAAAACCAGAACAAAAAACATATGAAAACTGCTTGCTTGAGATGCAATGCCACAATGTACTCAAATTAACCACGATGAACACACTGCAAGACTTTTGTATGTAAAATACCATCAGACTATGGTACAGACATATATATCAATTACAGATTTGAGTTGGCAGGATTAAGGTATTCTCTGTATAAGATACAAGTACTACAAAGATCTACTTTCATCTTATAAACTAGTATCTGCTTATTAAAAATTACTTGCTCAAGCTTTTCCTTCCTGGAGAAAACTTACAGATATTTTAAGGGAATATTTCAAGCCCATATAAACACTGTTTCTAAAATATAGTGAATGAAGAGACCACAGGTTTTTGTGTATCTTCAGGTCATCATGATGACTTAATAGAGAGGGATTTAGGCCACCACCTACTTATCAGGTTCAAATGTTTTCTAAATTATGAACTTTAATGTAGAACATAATTCTGAGTTAGAAAAGCTGTTAACAGCAGCCTATTGTTGACTAAGAGCCAAAGTAGTAGTAGTAGTACTAATAATAATGATAATATCACCATCATCATCAAAATCAAACAATAATAAATGACATTATTTATAAATAAAAAAGTCTTGACTTTACACTATCCAGAAAGTTTCACACTAATGCCTTTTCTGAGCATTTGCTTGTGCTCAAAGAGCCTGAGTATCTTTGTCTTCACATCAAAGCTCTTTCCTCCAACATATATATAGCTTCAGTTCAGATATCTAACTGCATAATTAAGTTAAACTGATTATTGAAATATGGAAAATCAGAACCACTTTCCCCACAAATGAAAAGTTTTCAACTGAGTGGCCAGGACACTGCAATGTACCTTGTAAGAAAACAGATGTTTAACCTACCCTTTTAAGTTTCACTATGGTCCCATAACATTTCAGAGGTTCAACAACCTTGGCTTCCAACCTGTCAACCTACAAAAAGAAATCACAAGGTTGCTAAAATCATCCATATCCATGGTGTGCAGAAACAGGAAACAATTAATTTAATAGTGACGCATCTTATTAGGAATTAAGTCCATATATGCTGAAAAAATATTAGGATTAGAGTTTTTAAAAATTTTGCAAAAACTACAGTCAAGTATATTATCCAAGAAGTCATTTGTCTTCCAAAGAGCTCAAGCTGATTTCTAGTGGAATTCCTTGTTTCTTAATTAGATCAGGATAAATGAAACATCGGAAACTATGAATACATCAAACTGAGTACTAAATACATTCAACATTGCATCTTGGAGTTCTGTCTCTTTCTATCTAAAGATCAATGTTATTTGCTGTACACTTACTGAGAAGTTACAGACTAAGACATCTTTGCTATCAAATGTACTGTACTAAATGGAACACTTCTTAAAAAATAATGGAAACAGCATCACTGGTACTAGGTGCACTAAAAATACGAATAACAGGATGTGTAAAATACATAAATGCTCTCACAGATTTAATGGTTCTGAATTTTTGTTTCAGTTCTCCTAGTGACAAAAACAGCTACATATGGTCAGACAGGCAATAGGATAAGCCCTGCTTGTCAAATCTGACAAAACTGTCTGAGTGGCTCCAGCACAATCTGCCAATGACTTATGTACCACGACTGAGTCCTGTGGGCCATCGCTGTTCTATCCAGATTAGGACAAGGTGCACACCCCTGCCAGGAAGGGACAGTTCCAGTCTGCCAAAATCTATGCCAGCTGAGCAAACATTTCTCCTTGATACCATCTACCAGTGCACTGTCACACAATTTCACTTGAACTGCCAATGGAATAGAAAGGAATAGGGCAGTGAGGCACTGAACAACACATGTTACAGATGTAACCTGCCCATCTTGCAGGTATAAATACCTCACCTTGGAATTTATATATCTAGCACTGCAGCTAAACACCAGAAACTGATAATCCTTATAAGCTAATTTTCTCTTGTCCCCTTTGTCAGCATACAGGAAAACTGTTAAGTGACTTGATGCCCAGAAGAAACAAAACTGAGATCATATATTATGTTTTCAGGAGCAAAAGAGAACTTGATTTAAAGAGTAAAAGCTTCTCTTTCCCTTTGCTGCTTCTGCCTTCTTTCCTTCACAGAGCAGTGTTGGTTTGCAGACAGGCATGGCAGGAGGATGTAGGATAAATGTTAGTTTTTAAAAACACATTTAAAATCAAAAGAAGCAAATATGTACCCCAAATTTCAGGTTTATGGTTTAATGATGAAAACAGAGAGATCATGCAGTCTGAGTTCACATTCACCTTTGGCCACAATATAAATTTAATCTATTAGCAGAGGATAATTTGCTATTACATCAAATTACAAATTTGCAATTACATCAGTTGAAGCATAAGGACCTTCATGTGGCTTAGCCGGAGCCAGATGTGTAAGAGCTTATGGAGAAAATATAAATGGCACATACCCTAAGGTTTCTTAATACTTCTTAAAAATCCTTCCCTAAACAGACTGTTGAAGATCCACACATATTTCTTCTATTTCAAACTCTCTGCTTCCCATATTAACTATTTTTAAAAGGTTTTCTTTTTCCACTTTGTTATTATGGAGAGATGACTTGCCATGCTCTTCAAAATATAAAAGTCCTATCTGAAAACATAAAGAATGTCAACTACTTCAGTCTCTTTTTTGAATTATAGTGGGTCTTAGCTGTTCAAAACTATAAATGGGAATTTTCTACATTCTACTAAAAGAATCGATACATACTCCAAAAACTAGTCTGAGTACATGTGAATGAATTTGGTTTTTTTTAATCTCAGTATTTGGAATTCTGCATCATAAGTTACAGTTTGACTGGCACCACACATAAATGTGTAGGTGGCATGAACACCTTTCTTTACACTCTCACTCATCTAGCAGAAATGTGACTATATAGTCACATATGGTCCAAATCAAGTTTGTACTTTTAGTGTTGAACTAAAGCCTATGAAAGCTACAGTGGTCCCTGACAGCACCTCTTTTATACTATTTCTGATAATGCTCAGCAAAAGGAAAATGATTTTGCCTCAGCTGTTGTTAGACAACTCAAGTCACACAACTAAAATAAAACACTTATTAAACATAAATCATAATCCAAAGTCTAAGACAAATAAAAAAACTTGCTGTCTCAAATACTTTAAATGTTCACGGGGTAGTTTTACTAACTTCAACAGGACTAATTTTAGGCAGTTTTCACTGAAGTTACTAGGAGGCTAAATGATGAATGCTTTGGCTGCCTACCCTGCTCAGACACTAATATATTTAGACGTGCTTTCTCCTATGTTTCTCTTCCAATTGCAGAGTATATGATTTCCCTTTTAATCACAGATAAGTAACTGAAAAGTTCAGATGGCAAACACAACATGTACAGCTTTAATTTTGTACCTCTGCCTGGCGATAATCCTGAAGTCTGGAAAATTCATCTGCAAAGTTTTTCAGTCCAACTTTTAAGTTTGGTGTCTCTGTAGCTGCATATGCATATATTTCATTTACTAGAAGATCTGCTTTGTCTCGTAGTCTGGCAGTTTTACGTACATATCCAGCAAATATTTGGCACAATTCACCAAAATGTTTTTCCACATTTGAAACAGCATCTTGTATTTGTCTAGTCTGATTGTCCCTGGATACCAAAGAAAAATAAGTGAAAAATAAGTGAAAAATAAGAAGTGCATAAATGTTGACAACACATACAGAAGAAAAAATATATAATTACACTATTAATAATTTGTATATCTCATTTCAGTGCAGAGCAGAAATTTCTTCTTACAAAGAGAGTGTTGTAACTGATGTAATATGAGCTTATTTATGAATGAATAACAAAAGAGAAGCAGATTTACACTTAGAGATCCAATAGAAGAAAACCCAAACCACAAAAATCTGCTTGCAAGTTTTTCTCCTGCATTTAAGCAAAAGCTCACTATTACTATTGGTATTAGCTACTAAGGCAGTGGTAACACCTGCAGTCTCAAACAAGACTTGTGCAAGACTACCCCTTCCTGCAACAGCCTGCAATCTACACAGGCAAGTCAATGGCTGGAGAAATCAGGCAGTAGAGGACAAACTGGTAAAGGTATTAAATGTTCTTTAAATTGCGAACAGTTACCAAACTGCTCCTGATCAGCACTGCAGAGGATAAATACCACTGAGAATTAAAGAAGGAAAGTGAATGGACACAAGAAGTGAAGACTCTAAAACTCCTGGAAGGGCATTCATCACAATAATAAATTATTTGCTTTTAAATGACATAAATCTAATTAATTTATTTGATCCAATGCCTGTATGTTTCATTATTAATGAACTAGGTAAGTCATTCCAGTAACTCACGTATTTCACTTTGTATTTTGCTTTCATATTTCTATATTCTTTGTATTTTGCTTTCATATTCCTATATTATTTGATGGGCATGTGAATTCATGCCAGTTGTTGTTGATCTGACTAAATCAGCTGTAAGACAATTCAGCTAACAGTACCTGCCAGATACTGCATCCTAAGAAGCCTCTATGCTCTAACACAAGATTATTGATGTGAAGTGCTAGAATTCTCAGCAAGAGAATTCACTCCTACCACTATCTTGGCAAGGAACAGAAACAAAAACTTCCTTCATATCCTTAAGCTACCCCAATACTGCTGACCAATATTTAAATATTGACTTCGTATCAGGACACATGATGATCAGAAAAATTCGAAGAAATTTGGTACTTTGAAACTAAACAACCATGCAGTTAATTCAAGTGAGGAACACCTTTACTTCAGGAAAAGTATTTCAGGCCGAAGTTCTGCCTTGGGCAAAAACCCAGACGCGTTGCTTCATGGCAAGCTGTCTGGAAGACTGTTCAAAAGAGATTCCATTAAGGTAAAGAAAAAAATTCAAGGAAGTTATTCAGTCCTCTAGGACATGCTGGAGCACAGAACTACTTGAATAGGGAAGGTTTCACCATGTGAACAGGCAAGTAAGAATTTCATTAAGTACTGATAAAGCGGTTTTTCAAAATTAACGTTACCTGGTAAGTAAGATTTTCAGTAAAAGGTGTATCTTTCCCTATTTTCTTGAAAGGTCTTCATATCAGAAAGTGTTTCCCTTCAGGAGGAAGCCGTAATCACCCACTTTACAATTCAGATCTCACAGTACACCCATACAACTAATAGTTAATTTTGGGCCACGAAATACTACATTTTCTTACATGGGGGTGGTAAAAGTTTTTATTCCCCCCTCATTATCGCGACCACTTAGAACTGTCCACACGAGAGGGCCAAACAAATATCGGCAGCACATCTTTACTCCATCTCTGCATAGCACACTAGGCCTGGGAAAGTTTCGCGGCCTTTACCGGAGGAATGCAGAGGCGGCCCCGATGTCCTCGGGCGGGCAGATGCGCTAAGCAGGACCGGGCCCGCATCGCTCCCCGCCCCGCGCCACCCCCGGGCTCGCTGCCCGAAGCGGGGCCTCCTTCCCCGCCACCGCCCGGGGCTCCCCCGGTCCCCGCGTCCCCCTACCTGGCGTCCAGCCCGCGGCCCAGCAGCATCATGGTGGCGACTGCGGCGGCCCGGCGGGAAGCAGGGAAGCAGGGAAGGAGGGGAAGGAGGGCGGCGCTCCGAGTGCGCTCGGTTTCCATGGACACCGCCCGGGCCCGCCCCGCGGCCTGCGGGACGGGCTGCGGCAGCTCCGTGGCCGGGAGGCGCCGTGGGGGCAGGCACACAATCCCAGAATCCCAGAATCCCAGAATCCCAGAATCGGTGCGGTTGGAAAGGAGCTCTGAGATCATCGAGTCCAGCCTCTGACGGAACACCGCTGTGTCAGATACACCGTGGCACTGAGTGCCACGTCCAGTCTTTCCTTAAACACCTCCAGGGACAGGGACTCCACCACCTCCCTGGGCAGCCCATTACGGTGTCTAATCACCCTTTCTGTGAAATTCCTCCTTATGTCCAACCTAAACCTCCTTTGGCGCCTCATAAGGCTGTCTTCTTGTCCTATCTCTTGTTACCCGGCAGACGAGACCAACCCTGGCCAGGCTGCAGCCTCCTTTCAGGGAGCTGTCCAGAGCCATAGGGTCCCCCCGAGCCTCCTTTTCTCCAGGCGAAACACCCCCGGCTCCCTCAGCCTCTCCTCACAGGACTTATATTCCAGACCCTTCCCCAGCTCCGTTGCCCCTCACTGGACTCGCTCCAGCACCTCAATGTCCTTCCTGTACTGAGGGGCCCAGAACTGCACACAGGACTCGAGGTGTGGCCTCACCACTGCCCAGCACAGGGTGACAATCACTGCCCTGGTCCTGCTGGCCACACTGTTTCTGATACAGACCAGGATGCCATTGGCTGCCTTGGACACCTGGGCACACACTGTCTCATGCTCAGCCACTGTCAAGCAGCAACCCCAGGCCCTTTCCCACTGGGCAGCTTTCCAGCCACTCTGCCCCCAGCCTGTAAGGCTGCAGGAAATTGTTGTGACCCAAGTGCAGGACCTGGCACTTCACCTTGTTGAACCCCATACAGTTGGTCGTGGCCCATTGATCCAGCCTGTCCAGGTCATTTTGCAGATCCTTTTAACACTCCTGCCCAGCTTGCTGTCATCCGCAAATCTATTGAGGGTGCATTTGAGTCCCTCATCCAGATCATCAGTAAAGATACCGACTAGGACTGGGCCCAATGCTGATCCCTGGGGGACACCACTTAGTGACTGGAGTCATCCAGGTGCTCCCCGCACGTGAGCCTGCCCAAGGGCAGTGGCTGGGTCTGTTCAAGGACAAGCATAGTGTCAATGCCTGGGTTGGTACAGGAGCAGAAAGCCAGAAAGCTCGGGCCTCTCCCAAAAAAAATAAAAAGTCAGGGAACCTTTTTTTTGGTGAAGCCTCTTTTTTTGCATGTCCAGCCTTGGCAAGTGGCAAGGAGTACCAGGGGAACTGGCCAACCTATCTTCTCCTAAGGGAGAGCTGTCGAGGTTGGGCAGTCATGGGAAACATCCCATGGAGCACCATGAAAGGTCTTCTAAAAAAAGAACAAAACAAAACCAAGTCGAAAACATTAAAAAAAACCCAACCCCTCTCCGTAGTGGTAATGTATTGGGAATGTGACTTCAGGATTGTGTGGCCATGGTCCTGTTTCAGTGTCCCTGCACATGCTGTATGAGACTAATGCAGAAAAGACTCTTAAAGGGGGAAAGTGGGAGTTGTGCTGTGTCCAATACAAACCATCTGATTATAGCTGGCATTTAACAGGTTACAGGTTTGGTGTACCATTGGGATTATGTTACTACACAAAACGTACATGCATGTGCACACACACACACAAAAAGAAGAGGCCTCTCACTCAAGGGTACCCAGAAGATCTAAAGGTCAAAGGATCACTCAGGGATATCCAGTAGGAAAATAGTCACTGCCCTGGGAGAGAGTGGTGAGGGGCACTCAGTCCCGAGAAGTCTCCTTAGGTGTCTGGCATCCCCGTGCCAGGGGAGGACTTCCACTTACAGACCCTCTGCTCCAAGGAAAACCACACCCAGGGAGTGTTGGGCAGGGCCCCTATGGATTACCTGGTCAGGTTATACCTGGTCATGGTGCAGAAATGTCTCTGCCCCATTGACTGGGAACCCTGTCTGTGGACCAAGGGATTCTGCTCTTCCCATTCCCACCTTCGTGAAAGGTTGGTTGTCCCCATGTGTCAGCCAGGGAGAAGGTGAGTGTTACTACCATACATGCATGAAAAGAATTTTATAGGCTTGCATGAGCATGCCAATAGAAACTGCTTTAGTTAAAATGTGGCTTTTAACTTTTCATCTTGTTTTTTCTGTTTAAAGTAGATAATTTAGATCACTTCAGCAAATATATAATTTAGATCACATAAAACAAAATATTCTTCAAATAATGAGGAGCTGATTAGTGGTTTGCACCAACTTAAACTAAAACACAATGTTGCCAGTTTTTCTTAAGGCACGTTTGTGAAATGAGTGGTAAAACTCACTCCCAAAGGTTTGCAGCCGTTAAAGACTTGGCAGACTAATATATCTAAATGGAAAATGTCTTTCAGAGGATGCAAGGGTGAGGGGGCAGTTGTTACCTGGAGGTCTTAATTTGCCTCAACTGCAGGCTTGAGACGAGAGGCTTCAATGTTTATTGTTAAATCCATCCACAGTTAATAATCTAATAAATCAGCTAAATGACCTAGCAGATAATGACGTCACTATTATTACTGTGCAATCCTGTAATTCCCCACACTGTAGCAAGATCCACATTTATCACTCTTAGATCTTATTCATTGCACATATCTACCACTGAGTTACAGCTCTATCACTCCTCTCTCGACTGCGTCACACTGCTTGTTATCAGGGTGCAGTACAATCCGTCTCTGGATGGATTTTTTGTGGGAGATTTTTTGCCCCCAAATTCCCCTTTAGTTATGTAGTTTCTACTGTCTGCATGTTGTTTATGTGGCACACTAGCTGAGACATACCATTCCATTTTATTCTTTTCTTCACCTAGCTCCACTTACATCTAAGCACTTTATCATTTATGCAGACAATTGACATACCAGAGCAAGGCTTATCCTGTTAATTTATTTTTTCCCACCATTTTTGTACTCCAATAGCATCCTGCTCTCAAGTGCTTAATTACAAGCCATTGCCCTTGACATGTTCTTTGGACACTCTCATGGTCTCCTGAGGTAGTCTTGTCTCTTCACAAGGATCTATACTCCAGCAGGACCTCTCACCCAAATTCTAAAGAGCTCTGAAAGTTGAAAACATCTATTCTGCTATGTATCTTTTGTGTTTCGTCTATTGGCTCCTTCGGGCCACCGAATCCAGCCCTCAGTAGCTCCTTATTCCGGGAGCTCTGTTCCTGGGCTGAATGGCGGCAGCTGCTCGCTGGTAGAAACAGACGGACCAGTTGCGTTTATATCAGCGTTCCTTTATTCTCCCTCACGGAGGGAAAAGGCTCACGCATAGAACAACCGGTGTAGGGGAGAACGGGGCAAGACTGGCCCAGCCCACCTCTCGCCCAGGTCTCTTATGCCCTCTGTCGGTGGAGGGCAAGGCGAGAGACAAGCCAATAGGCAGATGACTGGCCCATGACATCTGGCCAGTCCTGGGTGAACAGGGGAGGGACAGGTGGAAAGCAGAGCTGTGAGTGGCCAGGCCACCGGGGGATCCTCGGTGGCCTGCACATTGCTACACTGCTACTTAGAGCGTGTTTGCACTTCATCACCCAGGAAAGGTCAAGCAAAGCAAGTTCCAGAATACCCAAATATTCTTAATAAACAGCAGAATAGTGCTGTATGAGGTGCTATACAAACATAGTAAAAAGAAGCACAATTCTATTTGCTTCAAATTATGGGTCAATGAGAAACAGAGACTGCCACTTAATGAGAGGCTAAAAGACTGAAAATAAGGAAAAGTTAGTTGTGATTAAAGTTCAAGAAGTACTTGTCATTAGAGTAAGACATGAAAGAGGAATGACAGCTCATCTTCAGTTATTGCAAACTAATTCTACTTCAGTCCTGAAGTATGGTACTTGGCATAGACATTAAAAAACTTAATTTGTATATGCTGATTCCACACATGGTTTGACTTAATAGTTCTTAATATGATGCTGTAGATAGTCCTGAAATATATGGCCCACCAGCTCCAGCTGCACATAGAAAGTTGAAAATAATGTCATGAGGGCCTGTTGAAATTTTGAGTCATCAGAGTGTACAAGAGCACAAGCTGCATAAATCATGGAGTGGAAAAATATTTTTGTAGTATGATTTAGAAATAATTATGGAGAATTATGTTGAAAGTAATGCCAAATTTCTTGCTCATTACCTCTAAGTAAATTTCCAGAATAACATACTAAAGATGATGACATCTTATAAATGACAAATTCTGCAGATAAGAAAGCTCTGAAATATGCAGTTGAGAGTGTTTTCCAATATTCCTCCAGAGTATAAGCAACAGACTCCTCCTGACTTAAATCAGCTTGAGTAAATTCTCTGTACTGTTTTACTGAACAACAGTATGTTACTCCAGCAGTGTTCAGCAGCAGTGAAGAATTGCCTGTCTTTGCTGGGTAGAAAAAACAGGGTATGCATAAGTCTGTGGAAACTTCAGGAACACAAATTGGGATAGAACTTCTTCCATCATATTTAGGGAATGCCTTAGCCATTAGTAAGGTAAAGCCATATTTCTGTCTGGGTTAGAATTTCATCAATGAGTGTTTCCTAGATATATGCAAAATACCAACAGAATGTTCAGTCAACTTTTCTTTTATTTAACTGATGTTAATTTATATGGTATAGTAATTACATGGTGATCCATACAGGTCCAGAGGTTCATCTGTGCATTGCAGTTTATGTGATTAAGTCTGTATGTAGTTGATGAGCTGCCTATATATTCATATTGCTACTTCTTTTCTTACAGTGTGTTTGTCTTTAGAATGGTTTTTTTTGCAGGCTTTAAACTTTCTATATAACATTCCATTTTCATGTTCACCTATGCTATGAAATCTTACTATATATATTGAAAGGCAATCACTGTAGACCTTGAATGTCAAACAGCATTAGTTTTAGCAGTGAAGTTTAGCTCCTAGCAGATAGGGCATTATTGAGATTTAATAGTTTTAAGTGTTTTCTCCTTGTGCAACTGTTTCCCTCTTCCTGCTATTTCACTTCTTTGGGTCTGGAGTTCCCTTAATGCAGGAACTAGACCACCTCTTATTCCTAGTTTTGTGTTTTCTCAGAAACAAGAGGCAGCTTTTGGGAAACATCCTTCTCTGATGTACAAGTCTCCAATAGAAGTTTCAGATATCTTAATTAAAAATCAGTTAGTTTGCTAGAGAAAAAAATTGTCAACATAATTAGAAAAACAGTAAAACATTGTTTCCTCAGGCTAATACCCACAGGCCGGTATAACCTTCTGTCATCCATTTTGTCAGTATTGGTAAAAGCATAGCAGCCTCTTGATGATTTATGCATTTGCCTGTTGTTTTCTTATTCCTGCAAAAGAGCTTTAGCCGCTGTCAGAGGCAGGATGCTGGGCTAGCAGGGTCTTTGTTCAGCACAGGCACTCATGTTTTCAAGGCGTTATTTTTTTATAAACTAAAAGGAGTTCTTTTGTTTGGTTCCTTGTTTACCTTTGTGTATTTTTGCTCCTGTGCTTCTCTTTATGCAAACTGAGTCCAAAGGTGAAATGCCAAATATGTCTGGAACATACTGCTGTACAAGTTTTTTTTGATGTGTCTTGTTTTCAGTGATTTGTCAGACAGTAGGTTTTGTTCAGGGTTACTGCCACTTTTTTCTACCTTCAGATTAGGTTCTCCCAGACTCTTATTTATGTGGTAGAACCCTGAGTCCTTGGCTTGCTTCCCCAGCCTGACTAATCCACATTGTTTCTGCATTCTCATTAAGATCTAGTACTCAAATGTGGACAGATGAAGATGTTCTGTGTTGACACTGGTTTATGGTGTTTGATACTCTATTTCAGGTAATCATGTTTGTTGTGATGAAGACCATGACCTCAGTAACATTTGGTGAGTACTGATTCATATAGCAGAGGAGCACTTGGAAAACATCTGTTTCTTGGATTCACGGTCTATGTGATTCTGAATATTCTTACTCATTAGTATCAACAAATGATGCTCCAGTTTTTGTTGGTTGCACTGTAGAAATCCAAGATTAGGCTGTCAGAATGCTTCACCTGACGCCTGCTCAAGGTTCCTGAGCTGTGTGGGCACATTGTGAACATTGCCGAAGACAAAGGGCCTGTGCCAATCTACTTCTGTTGTTGGAAAGACAGGGCAGAGGGGACTTGGGAAGAGACTATTACTACACATCTCCATGGAATTCTTTAGTAAAAAGCAAGTATTTGAACTTAGTGTATAGATGGTGAGGAAAAGAAGTTTTGGAGAGAGAGTCTGCTACTCATTCTGCAATAGCGGCCCTCGTTCCTTCAGTGGCAGTAGCACTGTCACAGCCTGCTCAGCTTTCCAGGGCTCTGATTGATGAAGGTAGGCAGTGGAGCCAGGCTGTTTTGCCGTTCCCCTCAGGCTAGTGCCAGAAGCAATCTAATCTGCCTTTTGTTTTCAGATAACTGTGTTAATAAACACATTCATTAAATAGACACTTGTATTATTAACATAGTACATAATTTTAATTAGTAAATAGTTATTTTCCAGACATACTTTATTATTGAAACGAGTATCAGTCAACAAGAACAATCAAGTCAGAATTATTCCCTTTCAATTTGCTATTTATTGAACTACAAAACTGGTGGCAAGTCAGTTTGCTGCCTGAAGAGTAGAGCAGAGAGTACAGAGTTCTTTGATTGCCCCATTCAGCAGGCAGGGTATTTCCCCTGGGTCCTTCACAACGGAAGTGAGTGAGATTGGAAGAGTGATGATATGGATGGAGCTCGTGTATTTGAACCAGGTATGTCCAACACCAGGTGCAATACCTTTGGTGGAAGACTCTTCATGTCTTCTCTGCCAGACTTACGCTGGTAGTCATGGCAGAATTCCTGAAGGATGTCTATAACACTCTCCAAGAATGAGATCATAGACAGGGCGTGTTTCTAAATTGCTTCCCACATAAGCAACTTCTTCCCAGAAATCCCAACGATAAGTGGCAGGGGTTGTCTTATACCCTTGCTGTAATTCCTGCCTCAGTAGGGTTAGTGGAGCAAGCTGCCCACCTCCATGCTGTGTGCCTGGATGGATCCTGTGGGCCTCTTGCTGAGCCACTGCGGCTGAAATAATGCAAAGGCATAAAGTAGCCCTCGCGAGTGCTCTTATGGCATGGAGCTGAGGCTATATATGTCCTGAGGTGTGGTTTACGAGATATTTGCGAACCTTGCTGCAATAATGTTGAAGGATGGTAGAGAACGCAGGGAGTTAATCGCAGAGCAAATGGGCATGGCAAACCTGGAGCAATTTCAGCCAACTGGCTGTTGTGATCCTTCCCTGAAGGAAATTGTTCCCAGCACTGTGCCTATACTTTGTCTGACAGAGAACAATTTGCAACTGCTGAAAATAGGGTAGTGATAAGACAATTAAGCAATATTTGGATTTGTCTCATGGCCGTATGACATTTACCAGTGTGTATATACCCAAATAATCAGTTTTACACAGAGGGTCTCTTCCAGGTACACCTGGGACCTCTCTTGCAGGTTACCTGTAAATCTGAACTGCAGATCTGCTCTTTTGAGCAACCTTGAGTTTGGTCTCAGAAGATTATAAGCATTTTATAAGGTTTCAAAAGGAAGTTGGTATTGGTTCCATTTAAGTCCATGGCAGTTCTGTTAGCAGTAGGAATCAATTTTTTTCCTTACAGAATTCTTTTCCTATTTTTACAATAGTAATATTCCATTCCTGACAAATGCCTGTACCAAGAATATTTCCTGCAACTGAAGTGTTAGCCTCGAGTGAGGTCATGCTGAAGACACTGGTATGTGATAATAGCTACCACTTGGTGGCATCCACACCATACTTTATTTAGCTGAAAACTCCACAGCCAGCAATCTGAGAAAACTTTGGGAGTACCTGGCTTGACATTCACTCCTTAAGGGTGTTTAAAATAGTTAACCTTGAGCTGGTCTGGATTGGTCAGGGCCTGACATGCGCGACCCACCTTCTGTTTGTATTTTAATGTGGGAGTATACACATTTCTTGACCTTGCAGTTGGCTCACATAATCAAAGTGATTAAACTCTGTCTTGCTGCCATTCTTTGGAAGACTGTTCAACCATTTTTTATTCATGGGAAACCTGTTTAAGCTCTTGGACCCTTGATCTTAATCTTGCTCCTTACCTCAGTTTAAAATAAGGTTTGATTTTCGACATGTCAATTAAAAACAAAAATAACATAGATCTGGTTAGGGTGAGAGTGTACTTGAAAAGACTTCTTGAATCATTGATTTACACTTTTCAAAGGAAAAATATTCAGACTCATTCTGGGAAGTGTGAAACATTGGTGTTACTAACCAATGTTTATTAGGACATATAAGCAACTACAGATTCACTTTACCTAAATTCTGACATTTAAATGAGACATCAAAAATATATTTCACCTGCCAAAATCTTAATTTGGAGGTCTCTGTTTGTCTCTGAAATGACATATAGCACAACAGCCACATTCAGTTTGAATCTTATGAGTACCTAACTTCAGATTTAAACTTGCAAGCCAGTCCTGCTTGTATTTGTTGTCAAAGTACTGAGAAGAGAAGGAAACACAGGGTTAATGGTTGGACTTGAAAGCTGGAAAAGTCTTTTCCAATGTAAACAGTTGGGTAATTCTAAGACAATTTTTTTTAAAATGGCTGCTAAATAGGAATTGATTTTTGGTAGGTTAGTGCATATGTCCTTAAGTGGGCAATTTTTCTGATAGTATTAGTCAGATGTGAGGAGAATCAAGACCTTTTCAGCTGTTCAAGACTTGGTCTGCAAGTCCTTTGTCACTTCAGGGAACATAATATAGCAATGAACTTGGTGTGAGATATAGCTTAATGGCATGTGGCTGTTTGTGGACTGGTACTAGAACAATATTTCTACTTTTACATATTTCACACATAAAATCCAATTCTGATGGAAGTAAAATAATAAATAAATAGAAATCAAAGAAAACTGTATATTTCTAACTTGTAAGCTAATTGCATTATGCTATAATGATTGAATGGTATCTTGACATTTGAGTGTTATTCATTCATTGCTTTCATGCTTGGATTCTCTAACCTCTTGGAGCTGAAGTTTGGGGGTTTTTGGTTTTTTTGTTTGTTTTGTTGGGGTTTTTTTTGTGTTTTGTTGTTGTTTTGTTTTATGTGGGGTTTTTTTGTGTGTTTGTTTGGTTTTTTTTTTAATTTACAATAAATTTCATTCCTAGGCTATTGGGGAGTTTGTGGAAACCAGACATTTCCTAGTGGTTTTTAGTCTATTTTTTCCCTGCTAATAAAACCAAAATAAAACTGAAAAAAAATTTCTAAACACTTGATAAATAATCATTATTAATAGATGAAATTGCTACTGCTTTTGGAGGCAATAAAAGATTTAACTATCAAAATATTCCATGTTATTGAAACTCACTGATTTATTTTGTGATTTTTTTTTGTCCTAATCTGATGAATCTCCCATTCCTGTCAGTGTCCTGTATCAGTGTGGTGAGGGTTTGGCTTTAAATAAAGCACTCACAATTCTACTCTCTTAATCTTCAATTTTATTAAGTAGGATAAAGCAATAATTTGAGTTAATTTCTTCTTGAAAGCTTGATAGTTCCAGGAGCAATACATGACACTCTAATATGTTTCAAACAGAATAATTGGTGATGTTATCAAATACCTGAATTTAGAGAACATTTCAAATTCTCAGTACCTCGTAATTCCTCCCATCCCTGTAGTCCTTCGACATTGCTCTTCATTGTTGTTAGGTGCATTTTAAAAATTACAGTGAGACGGTCTGTATGGAAGTAAGCTAAAGTATATCTGTCAGTCTGCTTCTAGAGGGCAGCAAATGACTGTGTTTTAGCCACTGGAGAAACAAAAAGTCACATACAGTTCTGCCAGCAAAACCAAAGGCACAATCCAGCTTCTTGTAGTCAATGGCAAACGTCCCACTTTCTTTGATGGGAGCAGGATCAGGCCCCTGATGCTTTCCTTGCTTTTTTCTCACTCCCACTAAGTGGAAAATAGTGTCCATAAAATGCATTGGACCCCTCTTATCAAGTGTAAGTTTTTTAAACTATGAACTGTGGATGCAAACATTATGGTTTATATTAACATTCTAAGGCTACAGTTCATCGGATATAAAAAGTACATGACACAAATGTAATAGCATTTATATAAATATGAGCTCATTGGGGTTTTTTATCTGTTTTGTTTTGTGGTATTTAAAGGAATGTGAATGATTATTTTGCTCTGTCCACACATGGTAGAGAACAGTGCGGGGTGTCCCTTCTTTTAGAAGAAAACCCACTACTGATAAATTCACAAGTGTTGCTTAATGCAATCGAAAGAAAGAAAGAAAGATTGTAAGTAAAAGTTTTGTTTTAAATGTATTTCACTTTTATTCACATAGGGCTATAGCATAGTTTTTTCTACAGCCCTCCTTATCACAGCCCTGGTATATTCACATGAGCTTATACCAATGTAGTGTAATCTAAATGGTGACGAATTGCCTAAACATCTCATAACTAGTATATTTTTCTCAGTCAGTGATCTGTCTCTACAGAAGCTGTTCTGACTTTATAGCCCCCACAGTCCCTTTCTCTTCCTTTTTTCCCCCCAGAAACATACACAATTTCTTCTCAAAATTTCATTAGTTGAATTTGTGCAGAGCTAGACAAATGGGAACAGGTCAGATAGCAACTTCTTTAGTGAATGTGGTTTGGCTCTTTATGTCTTTGCCCCTTGGCTTAGAAAAAGCTGAAGTTTTGTGCTCCACATACCTAGGGTACAACCCGGCTGCAGATATAAGCTGATGAAATTGTCGAGCTTCTCTTATGTGTGATTTGTTCCTCATGGTTACCTATGAGTGTAGAAGACTGAAGCCAGCCACAGTTCAGTACATTCTGCTAAAACGGACTCTGTGTTGTTGGCTGGGAACATGGGCTATATATTCTCTAGCCTAGAGGGCATTTTTACCAAGTATCAGGTATCAGAAATAGCAATGTAACAGAATCGGGCTCTGGCTGTCACCATTTCAGTGCTATCCAGATCAAGAAAGAGAATTGTTCCAGCAGAGATGGAGAAGCTCTCTTTTAGCTGAGAAACATCCCAAAGCATTAGATCAGATGCGTCTGGTTGAGGGAGAACCACCGTGGATCATGTTTGCACCACTCTTGCCTGTGGTGACCATTCTGGGGAGAGCTGGTTCCCTTGAGGGTGCTCAGAGTACAGAGCTGCTGGCAGGAGGATGCGTACTGTAAAACACATCTCTTCTGGAGGCCAATGAAGCCTGCAGCTATTATTTTTTGTCTCAGAGATAGCCCTTACTTCTTTCACTAGTGAACAATCCTGGTGGCAATCCTGGTGCAAATCAGGTTCAATTGCATTTTAAAACATTGCACTGGAACTGCCTTTTCCAGGTCTGCATTAGTTTTTGCTCTGTTTCCAGTGCTGGTCCTGGGTATCTGTGTCTGAAACCATTTACAGTTCTAATTCAATTTTCTAATAGAAAAGTCTAAAAAGTGACTCGCACCAGAGTTTCAATTTTTCTTTTCAATGGTTATGAATAAAACATAACATAAAGGAAAAAAAAGCTTTTGTTGTCTACTTCTGAGGGTACAAAGGAAACATAGAATATTCTGTGTGACTTAGTGCCTGAAAAAATCACAGCAAGGCTTCTAGAAAAGTCAAGAGGTGAAATACTTTAGCTAGATATGATATCTTTGAGATGCCTCAAACAGGGCATGGTAGAATTTGGCACCCATAAAAAGAGAGGTTTTGTTCTCCAAAGTTTAGATTTAGTTTTTGGCAGTCTGCATATCTAGAAATGATGATGTTTGCAGTCACATACTTGTTTCTCAGAATAGTTATTCATTACTCATTTCTGAAATATTTGCACATACACTGCCCCACAGCATACTGTAGTTTAGGCTACTAAGTGTATTACTCCTTGCCTGCTGACTTCTCCAGCATATGGTACTTTATTTCGTGGGCCACAGAAATGCTCTATAGCCTTGCAGTAGCTTTGAGTGTGGGTCATGGCTTTCAACTTTAATTATGCTTAATAACATAATACATATACAGCAAATAACATTTCCCATATTTAAAGTGTGGTTCTACTCTGAAATGTGATGATTTAAAGATAATTCAACAAATAAGTTCCTTGTGCTAGTCAAATCATAACTTACTACTAACAACAATAAATTTCCCTATCTGCCTTTCCCTTAAGTAGTGGGTTGATGCTGGCCAGACTCCAGGCACCCACCAAAGCCTCTCTATCACTCCCCTCCACAGCTGGACAGGCGAGAGAAAATATAATGAAGGATTCATGAGCTGAGATAAGGACTTGGAGAGATCACTCATCAAATACCAGCACACGCAAAACAGGCCGGAATTAGAGATATTAATTGAATTTATTACTAACAAAATCAGAGCAGGATAATGAGAAGTAAAATAAGACCTTAAAAACATCTTCCCCCCACCCCTCCCTCCTTCCCAGCTTGGTCTCCTCCCCCAGCAATGCAGGGAGACAGGAACTGGGGGTTATGGTCAGTTCATCACATGTGATTTCTCCCGCTGCTCAGGGAGAGGAGTTCCTTCCCTGCTCCACCTTGGGGTCCCTCCCATGGGAGACAGTCCTCTGTGAACATCTCTGATGTGGCTCCATCTCACGAGCAACAGCTCTCTGTGAACTGCTGCAATGTGAGTCCATCCCACGGGCAACAGTACCCCTCAAACTGCTGCAGCGTGGGTCACTCTCCCACAGGGTGCAGTCCTTCAAGGACAGCCCGCTCCAGTGTAGGCTCCTCTCTCCACATTCCCACAGGGTCACAGACAACTGTAAGCATCCGCCCGCTCTGGTATGGGTCTTCTCCATGGATTGCAGGTGGATCTCTGCATGCCTGTGGACCTTCATGGGCTGCAGGGGCACAGCTTCACCATGGTCTGCACCATGGGCTGCAGGGGAATCCCAGCTCCAGTGCCTGGAGCACCTCCTCCCCCTCCTTCTTCACTGACCTTGGTGTCTGCAGAGTTGCTCCTCTCACATGTTCTCACCCCTCTCTTCTCTGACTTCAATTACAACTGTGCAATAACTTGGGTTTTTTTTCTTCTTAACATCTCTGATGTTACTGTAGAGGTGTTACCACCATTTCTAATTGGCCCAGCCTTTACCAGTGGCACATGCATCTTTGGAGCTACCAGGGATTGGCTCTATTGTACAAAAAGGAAGCTTTTAGCAGCTTCTCATGGAAGCCACCTCTGTAGACCCCTGGCTACCAAAGCTTAGCCAGGCAAACCCAATACACCACAGCAGGGCAGAACCAGCAGAGTCAATGTCCATGCTGGTACTCTTCCCTTCAGCCTCCATGCAGAAATGCATCTGGTGTGTTCAAGGGTGAGTATACTGCCCTGTGGCAGCTCTGTGAATTCACTTATTATAAAGATACCTTTTAGGATCTCTACCTCCACCCAGCTGAGTCTTGTATACAGTTATTATTGGTTAAGCTATCAGAAATGTCTTGAATAGACCTCAGTAAATGACTCAATCTTTTATTCACATTTCAGCAAGGACATCAATGAGAATCAATAAAAATAATTTAAAAATCTGCAGAGTGTTGTCACTTTTTTCTTTCTCATGCTGTACAGAGATGATTATGCTGAGGTAGGGTTTTTGTTTTGTTTTGCTTTCTTTCATTTAGACTAGATGATTTTGTTGTCAGCCCTTTTAAACTAGTCGTGCTTTCATTTTGATACAGAAGAAGACAAGTAAGTCAGCTTGACAGGCACAAGCTCAAACACAAAGTGATTGGGAAGTTAAGGACTGAGATAACAAAGGAAAAAGTGACACTTACCTTCTAGCTGTCAGTACCTTCTTAGTATATATCTTACCTTGTATCAGGGCATAACTATGCTGTGGGCACAAGAGGCAGTGGGGCTGCGTGCTGCCCTCAGAGCTGGAGGTGCAGGAAGGGATGTGGAGGACGGTGCTGGCTCGGCGAGCCATCCTGGCAAAGTGTGCTGGCTGTGGGCTGATGGATGTGAGCTGGTGTCTCTGCACAGCAGTGCATTCATTGTGCAGGGCAGCTCACCTGGAGGCCCCTGCAACAGGCTCCCGTCTTTGGATGCAAGATGGCTTCATTTTCCTACAGAGAAATGGTTATGAACAGTTCCCATTTTTTTGCATAAAACTGACCAAAAGGAGGAAGGTGGTCCTTTAACTTTAATAAACATGGCCATCGTTACAAGCCAATAAAAAACCCCAAACCACCTCAGAATGACAGTAGTGAAATAAGCAAAATAAGCCTTTGTTGCTGCTTTGAATTTCCTAAAAAATCCATCCAATATCTCACTCAGAGCACATGTGGAGGCAGTCTTGCTGTACTGTAACACAAACTGTAATAAACTCATCCTAGTACGTGCTGGAGTTTCATGTACACACACACACACATAAAAGTAAACCCTTTTAACTTAAGCAGAAAGTAATTGAAAGTGGGGATTTTTTTTTTTTTTTTTTTGTTTNAAAAATGGGGATTTATTTTTTTTTTTTTTTTTTTTTTTTTTTGTTTAATTACATTGAAAATAACTTTGTTTTAAATGGTCTACCAATTTTCATTTCAAATCTCCTAGATATGGTGATATTGGATGAAGAATTCATGCTACACATTTTCTACAGCTTTCTCAGTATAACAGGTTCTGGTTTGGTATGAGTTAGGTAAAAGCTGATTTAAAAAGTAGCACTAAGCAGGGCAATTGTTGCTTAAACTTTGTTTCAGTGATCAAGGCAGCCCAAAGACACTAAATCTTTTGGCAAAAACTGAACTCAAGTCTAAGAAGAAAATGCCATACCCTAAAAACAATTTCATAAAAGATTTTCCTTGTGTCTCTAGCCAAGGTTGCAATAAAGTTCATACACAAAAAAGATAAATTATTGTTCATTTTTGCCCTTGCATTAACCCTGGCCTCTCTTCTGTTTTAAACTTAGATCAGACACTGGCACTCAAGAATACCCCTGAAAGGTGTGCTAATGGCTTAGTATGGATGTTCTCTGCAGAGGTTCAACTAGTGCCACAAGGCTTGGAAATATGGTACCAAGGGTTGTTTTGACTGGGCCTGGCCATCTCGAGATCATGTTCTTCCCACAGGGTTTGTCATCCTGGCTGCACATCTGCCAGCTGGGGAGCCCCTTGGCATGCCACCTTCTTGCTGTGATACCAACTGCTCAACCCTTAACACTTTCCAGGTGGAAAGGAGAAATGGGATGCTTGGTTCAGTGAAGACAATAAAGGAATGTGCCACTTCAGACTTACTGTAACTTATGCAGGAATTTCGCAGTTAATCGCAGTGAATTGCCAGATACAAGGCAAAAGCAGGTCTTAAGAGTTTCAGCATGGCTTCAAATAAAACACATAGAAATTTTTCCTAAAGTCTATAAAAATAAAATTCCTTAAGAGTGAACAAAAAATGCATGATAGAATTTATGCTCTCCTCCCAAGCTTGAGTAATGACAATGACAAATTAGTGTTGTTTTCTAAGGTTCTCTTTGCTAAAATGATAGATCCCAGTACAGCAGATATTCTGTCTGTTAACAATATATTATATCCTTTTTTCATTTGAGAAAATAAAGACTTTTGAAATGGGCATGTATTTATTTTGGACTCAAATAATGGAAGTATTAAAATGTTTCCCATAATTGTTTTTAGCTACGCAGTTTAAAGCAGAATCATTCACCATATGCGTGATTATTTTCAAGACATTAATGATACCCCATTACTAGAGTCTCCAGCTCTAAGAGAGTCCAGCTTTGAACTTTGATAATGCATCATTGTCAGATAATGCTGAAGGAAAGTGTATACAACTTAATGGAAAATGAAAAATAATTTGTTTTCAACTAATTGTTTAGTTCCTGTACTACATAATACATGAATAAATGTAATAGATACATTATTATTTCTTCTTGAGGTTGTGTGATTTAAGTTTTTGCATACTGCATCATGTCTGTCAAAGACCTTAAAAATTACAAGGGAAATTTAATGTTGTCAGCCTTGAAGATGAGAAAATAATGAAGCATGTCCCCACAAGGTGGTTAATTCTATATTGTGCATTTGAAAGAAACTTAAAATATTCTTTATGTCATATAAATTACTGTTAGGTATCAACTGCACAACTACAATTTTATATTCTACCAGGAAAATGAAAATATAGAAAAGTCAGAGATATTTCCAGTGACAGTTTACAATGTGCTAGAAGATTTCTATGGATACACTTTTAAAATTAAAACAGTTTGGGTTTGTGTGTGCTGAAGCTTAAAACATAATTTCTTAATGGAATGGTGAATTGCCACAAAAAGCTTGTGACAATTTTTGGCCATAGGCATTCGTACATAAAGCATGCTTCATGGAAAAAGAGGAGAAAAATGGAAAGTGATGGTGAAAAAAATGCTGGTATTTTAGTAAATTATAAGCATGGTTGGAAAACTAGCAGGTCTGAGGGATTCAGTTGAGTGTTTGGTCTTGTTTTGGGAGTTAGAAAGTCCCTTCTTATCTCTAGTATGGCAGCAGGAGGATACATTCCTGGTGCAAACATACTTGGATAGTTTGCAGAAATCTGCTGAAGACTGATAGTGCTAAAGGTGAGCTTCAATTAAATTTATTTTGGTTTTATATGCAAGGAAGCATAAGAAATTATTAGAAAACCAAAAGAGAGTGAGTGATATTACAAATGTTAAGTATAATTTAAATAATAAAATGATATTTTGTCATTTATTGTTAATTTAACCTTTTATTTCATAGTAACAGGAATGCATACTTAACAGGAAATTGAATGATATGCTAAAGATAATAACATTTTTATAATATTTTCTTTAAAGTAAAGAACTGTACCTTATATTTTAAAAGAGCTAATACTGGTTTATTTGGTTCGGGGTTTTTTTAGTGCCTCAGTTTACAATTTCTTGTTTTTCCTTCTTCAAAAACTTCAGTAACTTATTTCAGGGTAACACCAAATAAAAGTAGAGAGGACACTTGCCTGAATAATTAAATTATAGTAAATTACATTTGTTGCAGTTATTCTACACTTCTGCTAAAGAAAATGCAAACAGAACTAAACACGATTTTCTCTTCTCTCAACCTTGTGCTCTCTGTGTAGGAGCTTGATATTTTTGCTCAGGTTTTGAATTAAACTAACTGCCTGTTTCATCACCACACAGTTTGTTGGGGGCATGGTGTATTTTATTTTCAAATGGCAGCTGTATGACCACTTACAGATATCTGTCTTTGTGGATGGAAAGCAACTTGGGTGAGAAGGTGCAATGAAGTGCTTGTGAGTTGGGCTGTGAAGGAGCAGGGGGCTTGGACAGAAAAGAGAGGTTGGGGTCTTAGCCGGGTGTAGAGGTCTGGAGGCATTGGAGAGTTCCAGTAAGCAGCTTGTTCCTTGGTGAGCCGTGTACTGTGCAAGGCTGGGAAACTTCCACCAGTTGCTTTTCTGTCAAGGAGTCACCTGACATTCCTTTGTTTCCTTCTGCTCCAAACCAAATCAGTTGCCACATTTCTGAGAAGGTTCACTAAGCTGTTAGGCACAAGGCTGCAGCTGCAGCTGGCCAGGGCATGCAGCAGGAGAGCTTTCTCCAGCAGCCTGTGGGGTCCTCTTGGTTCCGGCAAGGTCCCTGGCTAGGCCTCAGCGTGTTACTCCTTCTGAGCATGGGCTTTGCGTATGGATGCCTTTCCAGAGGAGAGTCACACTGTGAATATTGTTCTCACTAGTTATAAATTATCTGTGCGGGCACAAATTGAAGTCAAGACCTTGTGGGCAGCTGCTGGATCTGCATCACCTGAGTGAAGTGCAGGGCAGACATGCTGGGTAGCAAAAGGAGGCTGATGGTTGAAATTACAGCTGAAAGCATTCAGAGAAATACATCCAGCTCCTCAGAATTCTTTTGAAGGCAACAGGGTGAAGGATAGCTTTGAAATTGAAAGTTGACATTTTGCTTTTCATTGAGTTTCTGGTGTATCACTAGTGTTGGTCACAGTTTTGCAGCAGTGAGAAGGGGTGACCAGAGACCCCACACCTGAGCTTGTCTCCCTGGAGACTGAGCATCCGGCTGGGGCACACAGGTCCTGTGAGATACAGTGTCTGTAGCAGGTTTTTAAGTCTGCAGGAAACCCCCACAGCTTTTATGAGATGCAGGTAGAGCAGCAAGCCTGGTTGCTACTAGTGACAGAATCAGGCCTTTATGTGGTTAATAATATGCTCTGTGCAGCTTTAGTAATCAGTTGAGAGAAATTTTGGCTTCTTTTGAAAAATCAAAGTGATCATTAACTTACACTGAGCTGACACCAGAAATGAGTCAGAAAGGATCTTGATCTGAAAGCTTCCCTGTAGGGCACGTACATGCATCCTCAAGTTTTTCTCTTCTTTCCCTGGGAGGGCTTGCCCTCATCCAGTTTATAACTCTTTGACTTTCTGCCCGATATTGGTGACTTTTGAAAAGTTGCCAAGAGGCAGAATTATCTGATTCAAAGGAACATTTGCACATTCTCCAAAAACCCGTTTTATTTCTCAATAAGAAAGATTTTTGTGAAATCTCATAGTAGAGTGATCATCATTTCCTGCTCAGACCATGGGAAAAGAGGCAATTGAAGCACTTAGCCTGTCTATAATTGTGATTTGTCCTACCGTCTGGAACCTTTTCTTGAAGTGGATGAACGGAGCAATACTGAATAAACAAAATTTTGAGTATGCGGCTTTCCAATCTGAATTGATCTATTTATGGTCACACTGCATAGACTTTAACTTATATGCTAGGCCAATATCTTCTTCCCCACATCTCCTTAGGACTGCTGTATGTAGTAAAAACCCAGGCAGAGGGATGAAAAAATTATGAGGCCATTTTGCAGTGGAAATTATTTTGCTGCAATGATTATTAACAAGAAGGAGAGCAAAATGAATCAAATAAATTGCTTGTTTCTCCCATAAATGCGAGAGTGTTACTTCTTTTAATATCATCAGAAGCTGTAAGGAACAAAAGTTTTTGAAGACCCTGCTTGGTTTCCAGAATAAGCACTGCAGCGTGAAGAGAAGGATAGTTCCAGCTTCATGCTCCTCTCTGTATTTGATCTGTGAAATATTTGAGTGAAAAATGAACTTTGCAGGCAGTATGAAAATAAATAACAGGAAAGCGGGACTTAATCTTTTATTTTAGAGAGCTGCTAGAACCAGATCTTTGGTTCTTCCTCTGTAAATGGCCTTTGAACTTCCTAGGAAGTGACAGTCTACAGTTCACCGTCTCATTTCCTTGGAAGGAAGAGCCTAAATCATATCACTGCGTGAGAGCTTCTCTCTTCATGACGTCCTGGTTGTGAGCAGATGTCAGATGCTCTCCCCAGGGTGGGCAGGCTTACTTCTCCTGTCCTTTCACAAGAGGATGCTTGCCAACGCTCTGTTTCTGCATGTGTGTGCACATGCCTTCTCTCTAAACTCTCTCAAGAGCTATTAAAAGGCAGTTAAACAAAGTTCTCCAGCTGAGACCAAACAGATCTGTTGCTGAATAGAATTCCATAGCATTGCTTTTAGAGACTGAAAAAGGGGAACAATTACAGGGCAGATATAGACAACAGCAACTTTGCAGATTGAGTAGATCTATAGCCCTAAAGCTAACAATATCCATCTTGTTTTGAATCTCTTGTATCTTTGTGTAATCTTTTATGGGAGTTTTTTCTACTCACTATTTAGTTTCTGGGATGTTAGAGGTTTATTATTTACTGAGGCCTCTTTATGAGACCAGTACCTCCAGCAGACACTTGTTTAGTTGCTAAACAGAGCAAAGTTTTGGTTGCTGTGACAGACTAAAGGGCAAGGTAGTAGGCTGTCCCCAGGTGAAAAAGGTGATTGCTCTTGGGAACCATTCAAGTAAGCTGCACAATCCAGGAGAGACTGAGCAATTTTTAATAACTGACTGAACATTGAATCCTCCTGTAGCAACCCACTATCCCATTTCTTCTGGTTCTGGTCTTCAATTTTGGATGTAAATTTATTCATGGCCATTTGTGTTGGTATTTTGCTTTGATTTATATAGCTCTTTCCAGCCCTGTTGTTACTCCTTTTATATTCCTAGAGAGAAATCCTATCTTGTCTGAGACTTTGTTTTGCTGGATTAATAACCTGAGCTCTTTGACTCTTCCTTCTCCCTCCCCCTCCCCCAATAGTTCTTTTAGACTATCCCAGCATTTTTCACTTTTTTTTTTTTTTAATTGGTCACCAAGATGATGCACAGCATTCCAAATTAGAATTTACTGTTACAGTACTGACAATGGCAGCAATGACAATCCTCTTTTCGGATGACCCAGATAATCCTAAATTGCATGACTTGTCATACCAAAATAATCTCCAGTGTTGACACCTTTGCTTAGGATCAACCATATAATCAGGTAAAAAAATCCTATTTTTTTAAATCTCTGAGTATTAGTAAACCAACTGGTAACAAAACTTGTTGTTATTAGCCCCAAAGTGCAGTAATTCACATTTAATACTATACCTGCTATTCTCATTCCTGCCTATCAGGCCTGAAGGATGCTCAGGAGTATCATGGGCATATCACAATAAAATGGAAGACATGCTCATTGTCATGAGAAACTTACAAACTTATTCAAAACATGACACTGTTTAATGGTATCAAAACTGAAAGAGGGTAGTCTTAGATTAGATATTAGGAAGAAATTCTTTACTGTGAGGGTGGTGAGACACTGGAACAGGTTGCCCAGAAAAGTTGTGGATGCCCCATCCCTGGAGGTGTTCAAGGCCAGGCTGGATGCTCTGAGCAACCTGGTCTAGTGGAAGGTGTCCCTGACTGTGGCAGATGGGTTGGAACTAGGTGATCTTTAAGGTCCTTTCCAATTCGAACCATTCTATGAATTTATGACTGAGGCTGAGGTAAATAAACTCACAGCATATCTCAGAAAGACTAATACATGGCATGATGGGATTAATAATTTTTAATTTAATTGCTAAACCAAATATAATTTTTTTATTGATGTGAAGCAGCAAAAAGAGCTGACAGAATGTTGAAAATCATCAAAAAGTGTATCAGAATAAGGCAGGGGATTCTGTATGTCATTCTGGTCTCTGCATGTCAAGGACAGTGTGAAGAATATACAAAGACAGCTAAAATGATGAAGAGGATGGAGTAGTTTCCTTATGAGGAGAAACCATAAAGGCCATAAAGGCTGATACACTTCAAACAGGAGACAAGGAGGTTGGGGTGGGGATGTGATTAAGCTTTCGGAACTTGTGAAGATATTGCTGAATGCAGAATGGCTTTTTAGCAAATTTCTTGGTATTAGAAATGTAGAGAGATTGGTGAAGCCAGTAGGGGGCTGGTTTAAAACATGAAACAATACTTATTTTACTTCAAAGACAGGGAATTGCTGGATTTACTTATTACAGAAGTCTGTGTACACAGTGTCAGCAGGTCCAATTAGATCAAATGACTCAGAGCCATATACACTCAGATTGTGAACAGCTCCAAATACGGAGGATCTGTAACTTCTTAGGGCTACCTGGTCCAGTGCTTGACCACCATTGCAGTGAAAGAGATTTTTCTAATCTTTAATGAAAATTTTGCATATTTCAGCTTGTTGCCTCTGGTTGCATCACTGTTCACCTCTCAGAAGAGAGTGATTCCACCTTCTAAGTACTCTTCCATCAGGTAGCTGAAGAGAGCAGTATGGTGCTCTACTGAGACTTCTTTCTGCAGGTAGAACAAATTCAGGTTTCTCATTTTATACCAGGTCTCGACCATATTGAAGGCCCTTCATTGGTCTTGCTTCAGTGTGTCCATGTTTTACCATTGTTTATTTCAAAGAAACATGTTAATTTGAAGTAATAGCATTTTGAACTGATATCTTCCTTTTTAAAACTTTTATAAAACTCATCTCAAGGAGTTTTTAAATCTGTAGTGACACTAATATCATAGTCATCCCCAGTACTGAAGTATATGACATCTGGTCACTGATATTGCTGATCCTACAATTTGGGTTTTCAACTTGAGAGCATTATAACCCTCCAAATATTCAAAGTGACATTTGCAAAAATATTCGTCTTCCATCTTCTAGAAATAATATCATAAACATTGTCAAAACTCATTAAGTTTAAAGGGCAGGAAGGTCTAATCTCTGCATAAGGAACAGGATGAAAGTCACATACACCAGAATTTTAATGAGAATTCTACAGTTGACTTAAGCTGGCTATTCCAGTAACAGAAAAGTTCCAGGTATTATCTGCATCTCCTGTAGAGACTTTCCTCCTTTTACTTCTGAGGTAGAAATCCATTTTGTAGCTTGAACAATGAAGCTAGTGATACTTCTGGGATTAAGGCTGCAATAATGATGGTGCAGTCAGTCCACTGAAGAAAAAACATTTAATTGTCCTATGAAATCTAAGAGCCAAATGCAGTTCCTAAGGTGCATATTTGTATTGTACATACCTAAAAGAATGTAGCAACTTAAAGGTTTTCCTCCCTGCAAACCAGCTATAAAAGTCAGATATCTGCTATGTATTGATTTACTTCTGCTCCTAGACTGAATTGGGTAATAGCTTGCTATTAGCTTGCGGTTCATCATCTTGTGGCATCTAATCAATAGATCAAGTGGTAGCTGCAGTTAATCTTATTTCTACATATCAATGTACAGATCAGTGCAGGCTTTTGTTTGTTTCTCCTCATCCTCTTCAAGACTGATCCAGGAATTCCCATTCTTGATGGCAGGATGGATCAAAAAACCTGCTTCATTCCCTTCTTTCCCTTCTGTAATTTCCCCATAACCAGACTTGAGCAATTCACATCACTATCTTAACTCACATTTAATCTTAATCTAAACTCAGACACTCAGTCTTCTCTTTCTTCCATCCTTTCCTTCTTTATACATTTCAGACATATCATCAGCTCTTTCTGTACTTGATTGGCACTTGGTTTCCTTTGCCCAGCTCTTTTCTGGAGCCCCCTTTCCAGTCCCCTCTCTTATAGTTTCCCACAAAACTTTACTTGAGCAGTTTTTTTTTGTCCTTCCTTTCATGAAAACAGCAGGCTTTCTCTTATGATAATAATTTTTGTTCTGGACTGCTCTTTGATGTTCCTGACGTTTTGTTGAGATACCTGTACAAGACTTAATCCATAGAATCACAGAATCATAGAATGGTTTGGGTTGGAAGGGACCTTAAAGACCATCTAGTTGCGACCCCCCTGCCATGGTCAGGGACCCCTTCCACTAGGCCAGGTTACTCAAAGCCCCATCAAACCTGGCCTTCAACACTTTCAGGGATGGCGCATCCACAGCTTCTCCAGTCAGCCTCACCACACTCACAGTAAAGAATTTTCATGGGACAGATTCTCCTAGAAGCTGTGCTAAGGCACACAGAGAATAGGGAAGTGAGTCAAGACATCCAGCACGGCTTCACCAAGGGCAAGTCCTACCTGACCAAACTGGTGGCCTTCCATCATGGGGTGACTACATCAGTGGACAAGTGGAGGGTTACAGATGTCTTTTATATGGACTTCTGTAAAGCCATTGACACAGTCCTCCACAACATCATTCTCTCTAAATTGCAGAGGGATGGCTTTAATGAGTGGACTATTTGGTGAATGAGGAAGTGATTGAACAGTTCCATACAAAGCGTAGTGGTCAACAGCTCAAATTCCAGTGGATATCAGTGACAAGTGGTGACCCTCAGGAGACCATATGAGGAAAAGTATTATTTAATATCATTATTAAGGACATAGACAAAGGGATCAAGTGCAGCCTCAGCAAATTTGCAGATGACACCAAGCTGAGAGGTGCAGTTGACACACCTGAAGGAGGTGATGCCGTCCAGAGGAACCTGGACAAGCTCTAAAAGTAGGCCTATGGGAATCTCATGAGGTTTAACAAGACTAAGTGCAGGGTGCTGGGGATGAAAAGATGAAGAGCAGCCCTGCTGAGAAGGACTTGGGAGTGCTAGTGAATGAGAGGCTGGGCATGAGCTGGCAATGTGCACTCACAGCCCAGAAAGGCAAACGTGTCCTGGTCTGCAGCAGAAGAGGGGTGTGCAGCAGGGTGAGGGAGGGGGTTCTACCCCTCAGATCTGTGTTGGTGAGACCCCATCTGCAGTGCTGCATCCAGCTCTGGGGTCTCAGCACAGAAAGGACATCTGTTGGTTGGAGCAAGTCCAGAGGAGGCTGCCAAGATGATTGGAGGGATGGAGCATCTCTCCTATGTGGAAAGTCTGAGACAATTGGTATTGTTCAGCCTGGGTAAGAGACAGCTTCAAGCTGACCTTATTCCAGTCTTCTAGTACATGAAGGGAGCCTACAAGAAAGACAGAAAGGAACTTTTTACAAGAGCATGTAGTGGTAGGACAAGGGGGAATATCTCATATGGCCCAATAATTTCGTTTATTTTTCTAGTGCTGTGTGTAAACGAATTGGTGCATGTGGTACAGCAGCACCCCTGCAGCCACAGTTCCCTGAAGGTTCAGGTCATGGGTAGATCTGACTCATGTATTCTGGCTTTCACTGCAGGGAAAACAGGGGATGTCTGGGTGAAGGAGCTGGTGTGTGTGTCTGCCTTTTGCCCAAGTCCAAATTCGTGGAGTGCATATTACAGCCCAAGGAGATTGGAAGTGTTCCATGGTGCCCCAGCTTGGACACAGCCTAAAAGACAAGAACACTCAGGGATTTTGTTATTTTGTTTTTGTTACTTATCTATATTTGGACCCAATTCAGACAAAATAGAAAGAAAACACAAAGCTGCATTTGTGTTACCTGTTTTGCAAGTCACTGCTTTTAGTAAAAATACATTTAGATGTATTACACAAAGCAAAGAAATAATGTTCCTAGAAATAACTGTAAGGCCTCTTGTTGAGAATATCAGTAAAAATAGAAACAAGTCAAAATTAAGACAAATATATATCTGATCTAAATTTGACATTTAAGAGCTGTTTGCTTCAGATTACCATTTGACAGGTCTGTATAGATCCATCAGAAAAAAAATGGTCCTTCACTCTGGAGGAATTAAGATTAAAAAGTATTATAAGAAAGTGTATGAGTCACATGAAATGGCACTTAGACCCACAAATGAGTAATGTGGGCAAATTAACAGGACAAGTTGCACAAGTTATGAAATGACAGCAACAACAAAAAAAGGATGAGATGAGAGGGATGCAGTGAAAAGAAGGAACTGAGCAGCAATGGTTGTGCTTGCTTTGGATGGACAGCTAGCTGGTGGGGAAAAATAATGGATACAGCTGGATAAATTACTGAATTTCAGATGAATTTTGCAGCTGGGGTGGTGACATAAACTGCTTGTCACCAGGGCTATTTTCCTTCATTTATAACCTGGTCATCCATCCAACTCCAAACATCACTTTCTTTATAGTGTACACTTCTGAAACTGCGCCCCTCAAAACTGAGGAAGTCATTGGAACAATAAAGAAAAATAGAGTTCTTTCAAGAACTAATAGTTTTGTTATCTTGTGTGAGTCAGCTTGTGTGGGAGTTGAAGAGCTTTGTAGCACATTTGTTAACTCTGTGCAGCTAGTGAAGTTTAGTGTTTAAATGAATGCCTGTGAAAGTTGTCTCATCCAACTAAATCAATTTATTTTAAGTCTTTGCAACAAATCTGTTCTTAAAATCTCTTTGGTATTGGGTTAAATTCCTCAGTGTAAAATGAATTGCATATCAGATTTTGCACATTATGAAAGCTGTACCCACGGTGTTTCCAGGGTTGAGAATATTAATTGGTGGAATTTAAAGATGAATACAGATGGTAGGCCTATTAATAAATGATGGGTAGGGAAGTACACACCAATTCTTAGAAAAATATTGTATATGGAGTGTATGGTGTAGTTTAAGATGAGCACAATTTTCATCCCCAAAGAATTTTTATATATACTTGCAAATTAGACCTAATATATGTGTGTAATAGAAAAGGATAACTCTGCAGCAGGTTGAAATTTTTCACTTTTAGTGAAAAATAGAAATAGTCTCATTAAGACAGACTATTAAACAACTGGCAGAGTGAACATCTCTTGGCTGAGTATAAGGAAAAAAAATTAAATCAAATACAGCATCTCTCTATCCAGGGTAATACTGTGAAGAGGCAGTCCTGTAACATTCAAGCGTGTACTCTCAGAGCTCAGTGCAGATGTGCATGTGCTTTGCAAGGATTTATGGGCTGTGACAGAGACAGTGCAACATTTTATGAAAATATCGTGAGTGCCAGGACCACTGACCAACCTCATGCTGCTGTTGCAAGGTGGTAACCTTAGTCCTGGCTGGGGTGCATGTGGAAGAGAAGCTGACAGCAAAATGGCACTCAGTGGAGTCTGCTTTGGAGTACAATGTGTATGTGTAGTCCAGGGAAAGGGAAAATCCGCTGTGCTACTGAGGTGATGCAGGCATGTGCAGAGCCTCCTGGGTCCTGGAGTACACCACATCCTCAAGGGAAGAGCACTCTGGGGGTAACTTGGTGTCAGCCCGTGTTGCTCTCCATGCAGCACTGGGAACTTGTAAGAGTTACACAGTGACTTTTGCTTCTGTGACACAGACTACAGTAAGGACTTGGGTTTAGCTGCTTAAAAAGAAGCCTTTCCTTACTGAAATATCCTGCAGAAGTTAATCTGGGAAATGAAATTAGTAAATTCAAACTAGTCAAACAGTAGTGTTATAAAAGTGGTTCTAAACCCCAAAAATGTGATAGGCAGTGATATTACCAGTGAAAAAATCTGCAGCATCAGCTAAACTGTCTATAGACCATGCTCTGTATAACTGCATCACTGTTATTCCAGTAAGAAAAAAATGCAGGCAGAAATAAATACTAATATATTATGAATAATAAATGGTTGTATTCTAACCTTTCCCAAGTAGCTTTGTAGCATTTAATTTAGCCTGGGAAATGGTATCTGAGTCTTTAATTGCAGTCTCTCTTCTGGAACTTTTGATGTCTGAGCTAACTTCTGCAGGCTTTGTCTTAGTTTGAAAGTCAAGGATGTTTTCAGCTGAGTCCTGACTGAAGTTACAGTTCTGTAAACAGCTCAACTAAAGACTGTGCTTACGTTCATTGGCTCACCAAACTCCCTGCTAACTTCTCAGGCTTGTACTGTTGCCCATAGCTGGTAAGGCTTTAAGATAAAGTAGTCAGGTATGGCTGTACAATATTATCATTCACACATTTAAGCCTTTAGAATATGGTAGGCACATTACAAAACAAGAATGTGTCCTTGTCCTAAGAACTGCATTCATGGTGGCATAGATGCCTATCATATGCTAGAAAGTTAGATAACAGGAAATACATGAGAAGCAAGAGTAGCATAATAACACAGCAACATGAACTGAGGTACAAATACAGCAATGCAGCTTCTTTTTATTACTTCTCTTGCCCTAGATTTCTCAAAGGAAAAATAATGGAATTCTGCAATGAAACTAGTACCTGGATAGATGAGGGGAGAGCAGTGGATATTGTCTACCTCAACTTCAACAAGGCTTTTGAAGCTGTCTCTCACAACATCCTCAGAGACAAACTCAGGAAGTGACTGGGTGAGTGGACAGAGAGGTGGTTTGAGGACTGGCTGAACAGCAGATCCCAAAGGATTGCAATCGGTGGCACAGGGTCTAGTTGGAGGCCTGCCACTGGTGGTGTCCTGCAAGATTCAATACTGAGTCCAGTATTGTTTAACTTTTCATCAATAACTTGGATGAAGGGGCAGAGGCCTCCTCAGCAAGTTCTCCGATGACACAAAGCTGGGAGAAGTGTCTGATACCTCAGAGTGCTGTGCAGCCCTTCAGAAGGACCTCGACAGGCTGGAGAGATGGGCAGAGAAGAACCATCTGAAACTCAACAAAGGGACCTGCACCTGGGGCACCCCAGGCACCAGTACAGGCTGGGGGATGACCTGCTAGAGACCATGGAACCCTGGTGGACAACAAACTGTCCATGAGCCAGCAGTGCATCCTTATGGTCAAGAAAGACAAAGGTATCCTGGGGTGCACTAGGAAGAGCATTGGCAGCAGGTCCAGGGAGGTGATCCTGCCCCTCTACTCAGCCCTAGTGAGGCATCATCTCGAGTGCTCTGTTCAGTTCGGGTCTCCTCAGGACAAGGGAGACATGGAGCTACTGGGTCCACAGGAGGGCTACACAGATATTTAAGAGACTGGAGCATCTCTCTTATGAGGAAAGGCTGAGAGAGTTGGGCCTGTTCAGCCTTGAGAAGAGACAATTAAGAGGGGAACTCATCAATGTCTATCAGTATCTGAAAGGAGGTTGTCAAGAGGATGGAGTCAGGCTCTGCTCAGTGGTGCTGAGCAATAGGACAAGAGGCAATGGGCAGGAACTGATGCACAGGAAGTCCCACCTGAACATGAGGAAGAACTTCTTCACTGTGCAGGTGACCGAGCACTGGAACAGATTGTCCAGAGAAGTTGTGGAGTCTCCCTCACTGGAGATATTCAAGAACCATCTGGACACAAGCCTGTGCCATGTGCTCTGGGGTGGCCCTGCTTGAGCAGGGAAGTTGGACCAGATGACCATTGTGGTCCTTTCCCATCCGACCTTTCTGTGATTTTTGAACTTTTGCTATTGACTTGAGGGGGAGGGAGCTGATGGATAGATGTAACGTTGGAGAGAAAACACCCTTCATGCTATGAAATTACAGAAAAACAGATAAATATAAGTTATTTTTGATATATACTTCTTTCATCCTGAATGCCAATGTGCAAATTTCGCTGTATATTATAAATGTAGAACATTTCTTACAACACTTAAATTACCAGGTTCCCATTGGCATAACTGCAGCCTAAATTTTACTCATTTTCTTCACGGGTTTAAAATCTCTTGATCAAATTCAAATCACCTTTTTAAGACTCTGGGATAATCCTTCAGGAATACTTTCAGTAGTTCAGGGCTTTAGTCTGTGCTGCTTTATGATCAGTCTTTTGTATTTCCTCTACCTAATTATGCATTTTAATGAAGCTTGCCTCTGTAACTTTCATCTCCCATAGAGATGATAATTTTCACTTAGAATAATTTTAGAATTCTTTCAGATGATTAGTATTCTTTAGAATATATAATTTTTTTACTCTGGCAGTTGGAAAGATCATACTAATTTATGCCTGTTCTAGCCTCAAAATGTACCTGAGTTTAACCAAGCAAATTATAAGTCACACTGTGGAAATCCACCTGCAAATATCCTTTTATTGTGACTGAATCTTGGGTTAGATTGATAGATATAAGTATAAACAAAAAGATGCAACCTGGGCTTAAATGGACCTCACAGTGTCCTCAGTACACATTTGTAGTGATTCCTCTGTATTGGTTTGTATGTCAGTTTAAGTTTTACTACTGGAATGGGCTTCAGGACCTTCAGCTTTTCCCATTTTGCACAGAGAAGAAGCTAACTTGTCAGCCCTGTGCAGTAGTAGATGTGATTCATATGGATGTCACCACCCACAGTCCCCAATGACTAAGGTGGATAGTCCCAAGGTACCAGTGGCAAAAAGATGGGGCAGCAAGCAGGTGGCGGTGGGGAAGATGTGGTGGTGGCTGGGTGTGATGGGCTGCTTATTTGCACAGGCACAGAGAAGATTGGAAATTACTGAGTGAAAACACAGACAGCTTAAGAAGCCTCCCATGAATTTTTGACTTAGAGCTGTCAAGTTTCCACCTATTTTTAATACTTACCTAGTGGGCAGAGATAGAAGTATGAGTTTGATAGCAGGCACAGGTGGTGCCATGGCTTATGCTATATTGTTCTTGGTCATGGAGGTAGAGGAGGATATTGCTGCCTGGAGTCCTCTTCAGCTAGGTTGGGAGCTGAAAGTAGGGGCAATTGTAAGGAACATTCCTTAATTGAGACTGTATGTGTTTGTTAGGGACGGCTGGAACAGCTGGAAGTGCTGACACAGACCCTTTGTAATCCTGCTGGGATCATCATCCCTGAAATGGATTTTCATAGTTGGAAGAGTATGAATAACATAAATAAAAGGTAGTGTTTTACCTTGCTTTTCTTCTTCTTTTTCTTTTTTTCTGGAGTTTTATACTATAGTTGTGAGCCATTGGTAGTCTGCTCATATGAATTATTAATACTAATATTATTAATAAATTTCTCTCTAATTATTGTTTGAAAAAAACTTTTATAATTAAAGTACTGAGGATGAGTGTTATTCATGGGGGTTTTTGTGGTTTTTTTTTTATATTTTTCTGTGATGATATCTATTTTCCTTGCTTAAGGAAATAAGACTTAATGTGGTAATGGGCATATACATATATGTGTATTATGTTTGTGAAGGCATATGAATACAGCTGTCTTAGTGCCTTAATGTTTGTCTGACCAATTTCTACCAAATTTAATGAAGGGATAGAAGTCTTACAGTCACTGTGTTCTTAAACAATCTGTGAAAAAATAGAAATCCTTGTAGAGGAAAGAAGCCCTTTTAAGGACCTTGCCAAAGGGAAGTCTGCTGTCTTTAAAAGACATCAAAGAATCCCAGTGGAAGGCTTCCCCCTTGAGATGTAAATCAGCAGGGTGTTGTTGGGTCTGCTGCAGAGAAAGTTACTTGTTTACTCTATTTGGATAACTTTTGTCCTTCGTCAAGTCAGGAGACAATTTTTTAATTAATTGCAATGACAACTTGAAAGGGACTTGAGGAAGTGATTTTTTTGTTTTGTTTTGGAGAATGCATAAGTCTCAGTATAAATGGCAAATCTACTTCTTTCCCTTCAAAAGTGTAGCTGAATTAACAGGTGTTGTGATAATATAATTTATTCTGGAGAACCCCCCCCAGCCCAATTTGTGTAAATAATAGGGGCTACATAGTGTCACTGTCTCCTCTCATAAAAGCAGAGGGAGAATGGATGGAACACAACAGTCAATGTTCTCAGTTACCAGAGTGGAAATTCAGAGTCATTCAGCAGTCATACTGGGCTGACTGAGAGAAAAATTTCAAAAGACAAGAGGAGATCTGAATGTGATCTGATCTGTGGGAAGAACTCCCAAAACTATGTCACTATTTCACTACCCTCCTCCTACTGATCACTAATAATGGGAGAGGATGCAGGTTAAGTTTAAATATCAGCTATGAAATATGATTGCTTTAGAGAAGACATACCTGAAGCATCTTTAGCTTAGGTACCATATATATGGGTGCTATATATAATAACCAGCTGCTGAGGACTGCCCAGCTTCGGACTCAGAGAAATCAATTGATTCACAGAAGCTGTTGAATCCTGTTAATGGTGTTCATGATCTCAGCCCTTCCAGTTTATTTCTAGCACAGCTGTCAATACAAAAAATTTCATGTTGCAGGAATAGGAGTCATTTGGGAACTTTTGATTGACAAGAAAAATCTCAGAGAAAGTGGAAGCAGCCTGGGACTTACCAGGGTGGATGTATAATATTTACAGATGGAGGTTGGAATAAAGGCTTGAAGGAGGCCCAAATAGATAAACTTATTCAACAATCTGTAGCTAAGTTTTGAACAGCTCCAAAAATGGAGGATCCTCCAGTGTTTGACTGCCCTTTACTGGAAGAGGTAATCCTAATATTTAATGTGAATTTTGTATGTTTCAACTTGTGTCTGCTGCCTTTGGTCACCTCTCCGTTCACCTCTGAGAAGAGAGTTGCTGCATCTCCTCTATACTCAGGCAGCTGCAGATAGCAGTAAAATGCTCCAGTGTGCCTTTTTCCAGGCAGATTGAAGTTGGGTTTCTCATCCTGTTCTCATCTGTCTTGTGCTCAGGCCCTGTCTGTATTGATGGCTCTTTACTGGCCTTGCTCACTATGTCCATGTTTTTCGTGAACTGGGAACCCCTGCTGGACATAGTCCTCCAGACATGACCTTGTTAGTGCCAAACAGAGAAAGAACCACTTGATTCAATCTGCTGGCTACACTCCTGTTAGAACAGACCAACGTGTTGATGGTGTTCATTGCATTGCTTAGCAAAACACTGAAGTTCTTTTTTGGCAAAACTTCCTTTTTTTACTACTTTCTTTATTTACCCAGATTGTACTATTGCTTACTATTGTTACATCTACATTGGAAGATTTGGCATTTGGCTGCTATGAACTTCATAAGATTCCTGCCAGCCCTTTTTTCAAAGCTATTGAGGTGTCTGCATAGCAGCTCTACCTGCAACATGTTAACTGCTCCACTGAGTTTGATCATCTCTGCATTTACTGAGAATCTTCCGGGTGTTTCATGAACAGTACTGGCCCCAGTATCAATTGCCAAGGGGTGCCACTGGTATGAGCTGCTGGTTGGGCTTTGTGCCACCGATCACGACCCTTTTAGCCTGGTGATCCAGACTATTTGCTCTTCATCATCTGGTTATCCAGCCGATATCTCTACAACTTGGCCACAGATAACCATAAGAGAAAGACCTTGGTAAAGTCCTTGTATGAATTATCCTACTGCTTTCTTCTTGCCCACTGTGCCAATCATTTCACCATACAAAGCTGTGATGTTAGTCAGGCAGAGTTTGCCTTTGGTAAATCCATGCCAACTGTTTCTAGTCATGTTATTTTTTTCCATGTTTTTTAACATATGTTTACGTATTTGAATTGTTTCCTTGTGTTGTCTGGAGGACATACTAATTAAAGTCTCATTTTTTCTCCTAATTAAATGGGATATAGTGAATTACTCTGTGGAAACATTAGCACAAACAACAAGAAACTTGTAAGTGTATCAAGAACAGCAAACCTGTAAAGGAAGTGATGGTTTTTGCCAGCTTTTGAAGAATAACAAATGATTATGACAGATGCACAGGCTGCCAAAAACCTGAATAATTTCTTTGTATAGGTCCCCTCTTCAGAAGGTGTCAGAGAGTTCACTACATTGATCTTACTTGTGTGAGGTAAAGATGGAATTATGTCAAGGAACAATTTTTCAAAGTAAATGGCAAAATACCTCCAGGACTCTGAGGGAACACCCAGGAAATGCCAAGACACCCAGTAATGAGGATATGGTTAAAGCTTTCTGCAATAACACCACCTGGATTGAAACTGCCACTGATTAAAATCACCACACAATGGAAGAGAACAGTAGAAAATTTGGAGATGATCCTAGAAAAGTCAATAAAACTTAGATTAGTTAAACTGGATTAAATGCTAGCTAGAAATAGTTATAAAGCATCCAGACGACATGATATGATAGAACATGAATGACAGTTATATAAAGGAAAAACTTGCATCTGTAGAGCAAGAATATTTTAAGTACTTCAACAGAAAAACAGATAAGCAGAATTCATAGCCACAATTTGCTGTGATTTTAAAAGGCACTGATATCTGCTGAAATATTGAAGAAGCAAAGAATTATTAGTGATGAGTTAGTGTCACTAGATTAAAAAAATTAAAAGTGAAATTTAAATGAGTCTATAATTTATTTTATGTCAGTAGACTGCAGGCCAAGCCTGTAGCCAGCATAAGCAAGAAGTGACATCATTATTTTATGGTTGAATCCTCCTCCCCCTCTCCTAAGGAACAAGAGTAGCTGTTGCCATTGCATTATCTAAGACTCCATAAGCAAAACAGGAGATAAGGAAAGCAAAAAAAACTTCATTGGAAAGATAAAGGAAGGAATGCAACAGCTCAGGGAGGAAAAGTGACTGCTGAGGTAAGATGAGGCATTACCAGCTTTAAGCAAAGAACTGGGAAAAAAATTGTAAAAGGTGACCAGAACAGAGGAGTTGTGGATGCTTTGAACTTGTGAATGCTTTGAACTTTAAGGAGTTGAATCTGCATGATCTCTGCTGTAGACCACCTCCAGTCTCATGACTCACAGGACATCTGGCCAACAGACCTGCGAGAGTTTATTAACAGAGACTACATATCTCTGCTTAGCTCTGCATAGTTGTGTATGTTCCAGTAAACCTTGTCTGTTAGAGGATGGACTTTTTTATCTCAGCTGTTGATTGCCCACTACCCGCATTTATCACTTTGGCATCAGATTTGACATTTCTGGGTGGGCTTGAAAGTTAAGTAAAGTAAGAAAGATAAGCTGCCAGGCAGGAGTAGAGGTTTGAAGGATCACTGTTTCCTTCTTTGAATGCAAGGAAGGTGGAAGCGCCAAGATAACTTTGTTTTGAAATAGGAGTAGTTATATCCTCATACATTACTGTAAAATAGATTGGAAATAACTGGAAGTTAGCAATTCATACTTCAATATATATGCCTCCCACCCAGTCACCTATGGCATGTAAAGAGGCACCTGTGACACACTTGGTGATGCATCTGCTGTCAGGAAAGGCTCATAAGAGTCACATCAAACCCTGGGTTAACCAAGTGGCCACTACCTCAACTGAAGAAAGTGGAAGAGGGTCAAGATCTGTCTCCATCACTGTCTCTTTGATGTGTTAATAGATGAAGAAAAAGCACTGGAAGACTATGAGGACTTCCTGCCCAAACCAAAACCACAGAAACTGCTCTTTTTGGATGGCACTGTAAAAGTGACAAAGCCAAAAAACTAGAGGGTGTGTTGGTTGGTTTGTAGGTGGCCCAGATTACCATGGAAGGGAAATACCTCACAAGGGGACTGTAAGTATTAGCAAAATGATCCAAGAAAAGTTGGTGTTACTTTATGTTCAGGTTGACAGATGGCAGCATTAAAAGACACCTTGGTGGATTGGCCACTACCAGGATCCTGTTTCAGATTGTGTAGTGAGGCACCAGCTCTTGCTGAAAGGACAGAGAGTTTTGGCAAGATAGCATTGCAAGCACCAGATCTAACTCTCTCTGATTTAGTGGGAAAGTTTGAGATGGAAAGTGGTATGGTGTCACAAGCATATCGACATAGATAAAAACTCAACAGTACCTAAACACAGAGATCAGGTTGTTAGCATGTGCTTACCCTCAGGGAAATTCAGGAATGAATAAAACCTTGAGAAGATTATGAAGTGGTGCATGATGGTCTAAGTGAAGATGTAGTGGTGTGTGTTAGGAATACAACATATACGACCACCAGTCACATGCAAAATAATAAACTCACAAGAGGATGTCTAGACTATAGAACAGGTTGTGAAATGGATCCTTTTTATCCCAAACTTATAATAGTTTCACCGATTGACTGAAGTATTTCCAACTTACAGGAAGAGAGCCAGCACAGCTGCTCAGACAACCAAAGGACAGATGTTTCTCTGACAGAAGCTGGCTATGACTTGAGCCTGTATGTCACAGGAAAAATTATAAATGATTGTGTCTGGCATTAGGGTTTGTGTAAAGGCTTTGCATTGCTGGACAGGGAGAACTGCTGAATGCTGAGGACGGCTCTGAAAGACATTGTAAAGCAGCAAGGGAAAGCCTGAAGAATGAATCTCCCAATAATCCTAATGCTGGAATGAGGAACTACTGCATCTCCTGGAACAGAGGAGACTTGAGGATGCTCCATTTGTGATTAGGAGCGTGGCTGCCAAATAAATTACAACCATATGGTCCAACAGACAGATGGATTCAAGGCGTGCTAAAGACAGTGTCAGCTACACACCACCAGGTAGCCGAGCATACATTAGAAGCAAATGTTCAAAAGATGGATAAAGTGGCATGCTTGTTGCACCTGGCAGAATGAAATATTGGAGACTGAGTAACAGAGTCGAAAGAAAAAAAAGCACATGCTGACACTTCTGGGGATGAGACTTCTTAGAAATGTCAAGTAGGCCAACCCCACCAGCTAAATCTAAAAAGGGGAAGAAAGACCAGAAAACATGTTCTATTTTTCAAATTCACATGCATGGAAAATATCATGAAGCTGAGGATTTGACTTTCATTTTGCAAAAATCAAAATGTAGCCTGACAGGGACAGAGAAAATGATAAACATCACAGCATTTCTGGCCTTGTTTGAGTGCAAGTACTTTCCATTTTGTGATTTCAGGATTTCCTTTGGTTGCTGGTACATGTATAGCACTGGGGATACAGTGCACCTGACTAAACTTACACACCTGTGAGAAGTTTAGCAGGAAAGGCAATAGTTCCCACTAGAAAAGACATTCTGACAAAGGAGTTGGAATCTAGGACATATTTAAATAAAAGACAGATAAAGAATGACACATATTGGTCAAGGTATGAAGGCTACATGAAAAGATATTGGAAATATGAAAATAACAAATAAAAAAGGGCACTTAATCTTGTCCAATATTTAACAGTCAGGCTATGTGACACATGTTTTCTGTCTACCCTAAACACAGCTGCTTCATATATGAAGTCTGGCTGATCCTACTTGTTGGCCATGGCACTGAGAGGACCAGGAAATGGGAACACAGGCAGATCAGCAGCATGAATGCTGGAGCCCCTACGGCATTGTACAAGATCTCTAAGTCCTCCTGACTGAACGGAAGCCAAGCCACAGTACTGGAACAATGATTCATAGGAGACATGCAGCCTGTCTGAAAAAAAAAAAATCAATCCACAAATGAAAAGATCTAATGTTGTTGAAAGTACTGAAAGGATGGAAAGTAAAAACAAAAACACAAACCAAACTCTCTTGTTCTTGGTTGCAAACAGCACTTGCAGCAGATGCGCTGAAATGGAGACTGTCCTCCCCGCTGAGATCAGAAGGATTGCGTTGGATTCAGTTATGGATAAAGAGTGGCAAGCACAGACTTGATGGAAACTATTCACTTTTATCCAGAAACAAGTTCTCAGTTAAATGATTGCCTGGTGTCATTTTAAGATCCCTCTGCAGAAGTATAAGTGTGGGAGCTCAGGACTTCTGAACAATGAATCAATGTGATTTTGCAGAAGCCATTTATTGTTTACAAAACACTCTTATTTATACCTTTACAAGTGCTGTACACATGATCACGCATTACATGATTGGTCGCTCTATCTTGTCCAGGTGCTCTGCATGCACTTTTCAGAAAATATAATTGGTTTTAGTTTAGTGCAGCACAGTCTTTTTTTATTTATTTCTTGCTGTCTTGGTATTCTGTTTTTCAGCTTTTCCTTTCCCAATTTAGCGCAGCTTACATTTCAGTGGCCTTGATGAATTCTTGAAGTCTCTGATAAGCATAACTAAAGGTGGTTTTGGCTGGGGCACATTGTCAGTGTTCAAATGCATTACAACATATAAGGAAACAGCATTAGCTTATGTATGAAAAGGATGTGTGTGAAAAAGATGTGTGTGTTTCAGAACAATGTGTGAATCTGATTTAATTAATGACATTTCCAATCAAACTGTGTTTACTGACTCCAATGTAGCAGTTATTGGATGCTTTTTTTGTATAAACCACCTGTGTTTTCTGGTTGATTAGTCATTAAATACTGTACCCACTATCAAAATATAACCCCAAATGCAACTGATATGAAATTGTCTGATGTAAAAGAAGTATTAGAATACACAGATTTTCAGTAACTGTCAGAAATGCTATGGAAGCAGCCAGAATGGCCTTAATAGTTGTGTATCACAGTGGCAGATACTGTGATACAATTGGAAGAAGGAAGAATATCAATGGTACGGTTTTCTTTGGCTGGTCAGTCACCCAAAGTTGCTGGAGTCTTAAATACCTGTGTCTTGGCCACCAAGAAGTATTGGCTGCATTACTGGGCACCTCCCATTAAGCCTTAAATGGCATAGGCATGTGCCATGCCAGGCCTTGATGTTGATAATAGTCTCATTTATTAAAGGAGGGCTTTCAAGGAAGGTGGGACAAACAGGTTGTAGCTGACGTGGGTTGCAGTTAGTGTAATAACTTCTTCTTGAGCATTTTTCTCTTGCAAAGTCAAGCATAGGTGCTGTTATGTACTGCATATGTGACACAGGGAAGAGAACAGGAAACTGGGGGAAAATGTCCCTAGAAAGATAGAGAAAGGAGTGTAACAGCTGAGAGAGGAAAAGCAGCACTAAAACGAGCCTGAAATACAAAAATGGGAAGAAAGTAAAAAGATCCAGAAGAAAGAAGCAGTGAACACTTTGAACTCAAAGGAGCTGAATCCACTTAGATCCTTGCAGGTGACTGCTGCCAGGCGCCCAAGCCTCCCAGGATGTTTGAGTAAGAGATTGGTGAGATCTGCTACAAAACAGTGCTTGCATTATTGTAGCTGTGGATGTATCTTGTGAAATTAATGTGTCTCTGTCTCAGGTGTGTAGTGCCTGCTGTGCAGATTTACCATTTTAGCAACAAGGGCTGATTCTGCTCTCAAAGCCGCTTGAGTCCCTGGAATAACACAAGAGAGAATAATTAATATCTGAACCTGTGCTGCATCAGTTCTTCTAACTTCTGTGAAATAAAGAGGATATTGAAAGTGTCATGAGTTTTCAGCACAGAATATGTTCATTTCAACTGATGTACTGTGAATGGATAGTTTATACCAATAAAGTACTTATTAACTTATTGGTTGCAAAAATTACTCATTGTATTGTGCTGTATTTAATTCTCTTCTGTCTCCTATCAATTTCACAGTCTCTGAATAACTCTTGGGGTTACGGCCCTTCTCAAATACCTTTGATATTATATCCATGACTATGTATTTTTCTCTTGGTTTAACTCATTAACTTTCTGTTTTGCCTTTTAGACCACTTTTTTCCCTGAGATTGTTCCAGTGTGGCTTTTCTGCAGGTTTTGTCTTTGGAACATAATTTAGGGTTTTCATAGTGAAAATTGAGTTTCATTGCTTAAAGAAGCCTTGTTATATAAGAACAAAAAATGACTGATATACTAACCCTTTTTTCATTCACTTTGGTTATTAAACAAGTCTTCTGGGGGTTATATAAGTTCAGAGATTCTTGAACTTCTGCCAGAACCATGGTACACTTCCAGTGGGTATATATAACTCTTTAATGCCTAGAATGCAGCTGGATACTTTGGGTTTACACATACCCAGAGTCTAATGCACGTTGTCTGCTCCAAAACGGATTTGTTCTTTTGCCATAATTCTTACTAGATTGTTATACGATAAAGAGCCAGGTGCCAACAATCTTAGCAATGATCCCCAGCTAAATAAAGATGAAAGTGCACCTGCTAGAAGTATTTCCCAGGACATGCAATCATTTAGCCTATAAATTCAAATAATGCTTATTGTCTTGGGTAAATTACACATAGCAGTTTAGTCAGATATGTGAAGAAAAGTTGGTGGGTATGCCAAAAAATGAATAAATTTGAGTCTCTGGTCACTGATACAGATTTTACAGCCTTGGAGCTCCATGAATTCCAGCTGAGTTACTTCAGATTTATACCATTTAAGCATGAAAAGATTTGGAATCACTTGTAAGAATTTTCTATTATTATCTGGAAAAATATTTACAAAGATGTGTTCTCCTGCTGTTTTATTGAATTGTATGCAGTAGTAATGGGTATGTGGCTTCTGTCTCAAGCCCTAGTTTTCAGATTTAGGGCTGGATAACTTTCTACCCATGAACTGTTTCAGAGCTGACCAAGTGAAAAGCCGTCAGTGCTGTAGGGAAATTTTATTGCCTTTAATGGATGCAGAACTTCCCCACTGACTTCACTGAGCAACAACACAGAGTACAAAGTCACCAAAGATAGTTTGCCTTTTGTAAGAGCTTTTGTTGAATAGTTACAGCTTAGGCCTGGAGTACAGCATTTAAAGCCTAAATGCTTCTTCTTGTGACTTGGTATAACTCATATGCTGTTCCTTAGAAATCATCCTCTTGAAGAGCTTGTTTCCTTCCACTGAATACACAGTGCTAAACTAAGTTTAGGTGGTGAAAGTACACACTTGTGTTAAAAGTGGCTGGGGGTGTAGGTGCTTAGAGAAATTAAGGCGTTCAAAGGACTTTGTTTGCAGATCTGTTCAAACCTGTATTCTGGATGACTGAAACTTATTTTTGTCACATACCCATGACATGTTGCTTCATCTTATGTCATTTCCTGCAATGTCTAATGCTAACCGGAGCTGCCTCACATTGCCTAAATCCTGCTGGGATGTCCAGGAGAAAAGAAGGGCTGGATGGCCGACAGACTGGTTTATTGTCTCAAGCCTTATTGCTATCACGATGTCTGTGATTAAACGTACATTTATAGTGCCACTCTCACAGGCACTCCTTTTCTATCTGAATTTGATGGTTTTGTTTTTAAGCTGAAATCCAGTTTTATGCTGTGTGCACAGTAGGTAATAATAGGTGTCCTGGAATGGTCTTAAGTTATCTAATGGCATAATTAGAATTTTAAATACAAAGGTTCCTTTTTCAAACCATTACAGAGTCTTCTTGCCTTATTACGAGTAAAACTTCTGTGCGAAGATGAAATAACAGCACATTTTCAGAAGTTGTGAACACAGTTTTTGAATAAAAGAGAATATAATAGTACTTTTTTGATTATAAAGAACTAATTAAATTAATAAATGGTTTTATTCACACAATTTTAGTTAAGTGTAGCCTCTTCTGCTGAGGAGTTGGACCAGTCTGGCTTTTTTGGACCAGTTTTACCATGGTCTTTGTTTCCAATGTCTGCAGGATTATGAGGGTCTGCTATGCCTAAGGAGGCTTTTCTGTGTGGGAGTTGTCCTTAAAGAGCAGATGTTCCTTTAGATTTTAGGCCAGCAAATATAAAACCTGAGTGGCCCAAAGTGTCTTTTAATAGTACTGGAACTAGAAATAGAGAAGAAGAAGATCCGGAGTCATGGGGTCAAACCTGATTCTGTGCAACAGCTTTTCCTTAGCTATATGCAGCAGATCCTGGGCAGAGCTGAGAATAAAAAAACCAGAAAACTATAAACATGTTAATACTGGTAATATTACCTGTTCTTTTGGCACTTAGCTTTCCTCTTGGAGAAAAGCCAGCTCATCTTCTGTTTTTTTCCATGTTATAGATTCTCTTGAGATGCTACATACTCAGGTCAGGCTCTGTGATTTGTGTTAAAACGGTGGAGCTGAGAGTAAATCTATTCATTTATTTCAATGTAGAAAGTAAGACTCTGAACACTTACTGCTGTTGCTGAACCAGTAAACAGAGGTTAATAAATGGTGCCACTCTGCAGATTTTTTCTGCAGACAACACCTGGAATAATCTTACAGGTATTTGTAGGACATTAAGTATGAGTGAATTCAATGTAATTTTAAACTTGCAGACTTTCAGATAACAGTGTGGAAGAAAACAGATATTACAGGGGTTTTTATTGTAATTCTGAAGCTGGAGGCTTGAAACCATTTTTGAGTGGCTAAGTTTTGCTGTGAAAATAAACATGTTTCAATTGCAGATCAGGGTGATTTTGAAAAACAAGCTTAGCTGCTGCACAAATGTTATGTCTGCAAGAGCTAGAAAAAATACATTATATACAGGAGAGCAGAAGTGAAGTATTACAAAGGTGAGAAATAAAATGAGTAAGCCAGGAAAGAAAAAGGTTATAGTCTGGCTGGAAAGTAAGTGTTGAGTGGTCTAGGCATCTGCACAGTGCAGATGGGACTGATGTATTGTAAGCTTTTGTACATATCGAGAACTACTTAAGATTACAAGTTTATGGCTATATAATATTTTTTTTCTGTGGGTACTGTTAGCAAAATTCACAGATGGATTCAAGAGAGAAGTAGATTTGCTCAGAGAGATAGATGCATGATGGTGATGGGCTGAAAATTGTCAGTAAGGGAAAAACTGGGAGGAGAGACAGCTTACTGAGTGGCACAGTGCTGCACGAGAGACTAGTAATTGGAAGGTTGTCAGTGACCAAGAGTTAAAGGAATGAAGCTAAGCACAGTGTAACTTTTTGGAAAAACCTGTGGTGACACCATTTCAGATCTAAACCTAGAAGACTTCAACATTGTCCATCAGAACAAGTGCTAATTAACAGATCCCACCTTGCACTAACTGGAGCAATGGTAGAATGCACCCATTTTTTGCCTCCTGAGTCCGAACACCAAACAAGTGACTGGGACTGCAGTGATATTTGTTATTAGCTGGTACAGCTGGCACAGCCTTTAGACAGTAGCTCTGGTGCATGTGATGAGTCCTGATTAGGTCATGCATAAAAGAGGTGATGAGGGAAAGAACCTGGGTACTACTACACATTTTCTCTAATAAAATACAGCTGATAAGAGTGCAATCTATTTGACTGCTCACATAGTCTGAGTCTTGTTGTATGATTTGATTTAGAAAGCAGAAAAGGAAGCAGAAATTAAACAGGAACAGGAAAAAATTAAAGGGGAAAAAGCACAGACAGTTAAAAATGTGTATGTAGCATTTTTATTGCAAAATGAAGCAAATTAAATGTCAGTCTGGATTTTTTAAGGGATGAAGAGATTTCACAAAGTTACAGAAAGGAAGGGTTTTTATTAAGGTAGTAGGAATCAGTATACTGTGGTTTTGGGAAGCATTGCTGAGTTTGCTTAAGCGCAAAAGAGATAAGAGAGGATGTATATAAGAGCTTAAAGAGATCAAGCAGTGATATAGGTGGGGAATTTGGCTATCAAAATTATTTGGGATTGTCTAGCTTTCCAAATACTCCCTGTGACTGAAAGGAAAATGAGGAGGAACAATACAGCGAGTTAGTGTGATCTTATTAGTCAAATCAGTAAGACTAGAAGCACCTGTTTGGAATGGAAAATAGACTTGGAATGACAGTTGTGTTTTATTAATACATCAGCTGGAAGGTGGAGTTATCATAGCTGAGGGTTAAGAAACAGAAAGACAAAACAAGGCAGGGAAAAAAGTGGCTATTCTATACCAATAGATTTGAATAAAATTGCATTAGGATGTTATTTAACTAAAATAAAAAAACAACCCTTAGGTTGCTTTCTAATCCTGGCATATTTCAGAATTTTGTTACCAAAACTAGAAGTTAATCTCTTTGAGCTACTGTTTTTCACTCAAGTTCATAGATAAGCAAACAAAAAGTTTTGTTAGTAACTCCCTTGTCCAAAGTAGAACAAAACTGCAACAACTAACTTAAATGCAGATGAAACAGGAATTTTGTTGTGTAGGAACATTATTTGTAGTTATTTCTTTGTTAAAAATACCTTAAATGTATGACAAATTGTCAATATCAAAAACCATTGGGGGAATTAGCAGGTTATGTATCTGTTCTGAATACAAATATATCTCTTTGGTTGTCACTATGCTTTAGGATAGTCTAGACACCACAGAAATATTTTACTTCCCAAACATTACCTGACCCAGTAGGAAACATGAAGAGAGAAAATTCTCACTGATTGGGTAGTGTTTACTGCTTGAACTTCCATCTCTGTCTTGTCTAGGAAAGATACAGTATGTTGAATGGAAAACACCTGTGGACTGGACCTGAGCCACAGGCAGCTAGTTGGACTTTGGGGACTGGATTATTGAGAATGGCAAGTGATGTGAAGTGAAGAATGTAGATAATTTCAGGAGAGTGCTTGGTGGGACAGAAGAAAGTTAAATCTCATGGTGAAGGTGTGATGATGTTGAACACATACAGAGTGTGAGGTGGTATGAAGATACCTGGTGTTCTTGTGCTCAAAAAGGCAATGTTTCCTGAAGCATTCTCACTTAGATCAGCTGTTTATTAAATGTGGTGTGTGCAGTGTAGGAAATAAACTGTAAGAAACATTTCTGTACCTCGCAAGATCATTCCCTTATTGTTCACTAACCTGTTGTCATCACTACAGGCTCTGACCTAAACCTCTCATTAATCATAACTGAAGAGCTTTGTAGTTCTCACACCAGGGAAGTAAGACAGGGTTTTAGTTCCCGGTAATCTTCTCTTGTTCATAAATATTTTTGTTAGTTTTATGGGGAAAAGGAAAATTAACTTTCTGCTCCTCTCTCCTTCACTGAACTTGTTACTTTTGGTGGAGTGCAGGTATCATCAATAGTAATGTGTAAAGAAAGTTCAAAAATTGTGTTACTGAAATTTCTTTTACAAAAAAAAATTTGAAAAATGAATGTTTGCAAAACAGAACAGTACAAATATACTAAAAAATCATCAGTCATGAGACAAGGTAACATGCAGAACTAGGTACATTCTGCTTTTGGTTGCACTGAGAGTTCTGGATGATTAAACTAATTTCAGGTTACTCTAAATTTTTCTTTTTGCAAGAAAGAATAAAATCTAGCACATTTGTTAAATCATTTGCCTTTCTTATGATTTCAAAACTCGAAGAGTAAAATGCTCTGTTTTTAGGTCTTAAATTCCTGATTGTGCAGAATTCAACATACTGAGCTGGACCTTAGAGCATGACAGGTGCAGATTTATGCATTTAATAGTATTGCAATCTTAGATTTAATTTTTGCTGCTGATTGAACTAAATACCATTAAAATATTATATTGTTATTGATATAAGAATGCTTCTTTATTTTGCACTGCTGGGCTGAGAGCATATCAAAGCAGCAGTATGATTGTAATACCCTGTTTACATTAAACTGAGACATAAACAGAAAATTAAAGAAACCCTGTATTATTCTTGAAAGGTCTGCAATTTTTAAGCTTAGATTTAACAAACATTTCTAAAGCCCATGGTAAACTGAGGATATTCTGTGCTCTAAGAGGTCGTTTTTTCGGCTGCATGACTGTTCGCCCAAAAACTTTCTAAAGTTTCACAACGAACTCCATGAAGAGGATTTTCTATTGAAATCTAATGCATTCTGTCACATCTTTAGCCTAAAGACTGAGAACTTGGCTAGCCATAGCCAGAGGCAGGGCAGCAGAAGACGTGTACAGTGACTGTAAGTGGAAGTGAATGACTGGTGACTGCCCAGGCATGGGATGGGGAGGAGAGCTCAGCTCAGGCTGAGGCACGCTAGCAGGGCTGTCTTGTTCCCCGAAGATGTCCTTTGTGACCTTTCTCCTTCCCTGTCCCTTTTCCCGGGGCAAGATGGCCCAGCAGGCAGGAGCAAGGACAGGCGGATCTGGAGACAAGGGCTTGAACAGGGCTGTCTGTGCTTTCCCAGCAGCGACTGGGGACAGAGCAAAAGCCTTGTCTTGCATCTGCTCTTGAAGGGGGCTGCTGTTGGGCACAGCCCTGTGCATGCTGAGGAGGAAAGAAATGCCCTCATGGGCAGACGAAGATGCCAGAGAGCACTTCTACCATGGTCCCTGCATCCTCTGGCAGTCCACACAAACAACACAATTTGTCTGCCCTCCAGACATTTATTTTTTGAGTGGAGAGGAGGGCTGAGCACTCACAGGACAGCAAAGCAGAGAAGTTAACAAGATGCTTAGAGAACTGATAATGTCATGTGGAACTGCTCCTGATTTAGTTACCAGATGAAAAGTGGCTCAATCAATTAAACAGCCATCAAACCATCCAATGTCTGGCTGGCCTCAGTGACAGTAGCTTGCAAGAAATTCAGTTTTGAATGCACAGAGATCACTCTTGTTAAGATCATTTACCCAGTTAGTGCAAACTGGAACTTCTGTTGACCCTCTTAAGAATCAGAGAAATAATGAAATAGCACCAAAGGTTTTCTACCCAGGCATCAGGCATCATCCCATTAGTTCAGTTTTTGGATTTGAGTCCTTTCTAAAAATTCTGGAAGATGCCTACATTTTAATGTTATACATTTCTTCCTGAAAGGAGAGATGGGGATTTGCAGGTGCACATCGTATGTACATGTCAGTGAGAGAGAGACGGCTGGTTCATCGCACAGGTGTCTGTGCAATGCAACAAACCTCTCAAGCTGGTGGAATCAAATTACATTCAGCATTGTGCAGTGCAAATGAGCTTTCTTTTCTTGGCAAATGAGACTTTTTTTAGTACATAGATATTTAAGTGGGGTTTTTTTGGAAGTCAGACCAACAGGCTGTGTGAGAACTGGCTGAAAAAGGGTTGTGAGGTGCAGGGAGCAGCTGCATCTGTACTGTTGTCATTGCTCAGCCTTTCACCTTGCACGTGCTTACTATATTGTTAAGATAATTGTAAAATAGTAACAATTTCTTCCATCTCTCTTTCCCTGTAAAATGCTGAGTGACAAAGTAGTGTCTGGAGAACAGGCGTTTTTGTGGTTGAGGAGAAGAAAGGAAGATAAGACTGTGGAAAATGCTGATGAACACACTGAATTATCCTTATTTCACCTTGGTGTTAACAAAAGTCTTAACAAGCCTGGAGCCTGTGTACAAAAAATGTGCTGGTAAGTGTGTGACCAGCCCATGCACACCTGCTGCTGCAGCTGGGTGGGAAGGCAGGAGCTGCTGGAGGTTCCAGTGTTTCCCCTATAATGGTTTGCATTGCTGAGGCTGTTGCACTCAGCAGTAGCAGAGCATGGCTGGGGGAGAAAGCAGGGCACCAGCAAGAAGCAAAGCCCTGGGATGCTTGTGTGGCTTAACCCCAGTAGACAGCAAAGCAACACACAGCTGCTTGCTCACTCCCCTACCCTGTGGGATGTGGGGGAGAATCGGAAGGGTAAAGTGAGAAAACTTGTAGATTAAGGCAAAGGCAATTTAATAATATTTAACACCACCCCACCCCCACTGCCCCTACAATAAAACAAAGGAAGTAAAAAACAACAAAGGGGAAGGAACCCCTGCCTCTCTCCCCCTCCTGCCCTCCCACTCCCTGCCAAGAAACACAAATGATGCAAAAGCAAACAATTTCTCACCACAAACTGGTTGGTGCCCAGAGCAACAGCAGTCTCCACCAACCTCCACCTCTGCCCAGATTTATTGCTGAGCATGATGTTATATGGTTTAAAATATTCCTTTGGTCAGCTGGAGACAGCTGTCCCAGTTGTATCCCCTCCTAGCCCCTTGTGCTTCCCAAGTCTCCTCATTGGTGAGGTGGGGTGAGAAGCAGAAAAGACCCTGCTGCTGTGTAAGCCCCACTCAGCCATAGCTAAAACATCCCTCTGTTGTCAACACTTTTCATCACACATCCAAAACTCTGCCCCATATCAGCCACTATTAAGAAAATTAACTCTACCGCAGCCAAAACCAGTACAAATTGTTAGGGGTGCATTGAGTCCAATCAGTGTTCATGTGTTCAAGGAATAGGCTTCAATCTCTGGTGCTCCATTGTGTAGCAGAAAGAATGAATCAGTGCTTGCTCCAACATTGGTCCTGATCCCTCAGACAAGACTTGCACAAATCTCCCCCCTGCAGGTGGTGACATTTTTTTGATGTATATGGGCAAGGAGAGGGGAGCCAGTATAATTAGAAGAAAAAAAAAAAAGAAGAAGGAGAACTAATAAATGTAGTCTTTTTTTTTTTTTTTCCTGGCTTTGTTAATGAGGAAATGGAATTGGGAAACAGAGATACTGTATATGAAACACTTTGACAGTTTAAAAACTGTTAGCCACATCTAGTGAGACTGCTTAATTTTTAGTACTAATAGCAAAGCAATTCCCAGAACAACAGTTCTCTGAGCTGCTGTGGTAGTCTGGGGATGCTGTTGCTGTTTGTAACAATATTCCTCCTCTTCGTCTTTTTTTTTTTTTTT
>VZTJ01002240.1:935-19977 GCA_013397795.1 Orthonyx spaldingii | reverse complement strand
TTTTTTTTTTTTTAAAGTCTCATCACTCCCCATTTATTGTGATACTTGCTGTGTGTGATGAGAACAAGGGAGGTGCCCATTTGGAGCGGCTTCCGGATGTCTCGCCACATCTCAGCCAGCTCTCCCAAGGATCAGCAGATCAGGCAGCTGCCTCTTCATCCCCGCTCCTGCTGATACTTCAGCAGTCACCAACTTTCACCCAGTGTCAAAGGCAGGTGAGGGGCAGATCGCTGATCACTTTCCATGCAATGAACAACACCTAAGAAAGAAATGTGTATAAATGACTATCCTTTCCCAGGATTTTACACAATGTTCAGTACAATAGTTGATAACATTAGGTGAAAGTAGCACAGTTTGAAAGGAAAGCACCTAGTTATGTAGCATTGACCTTTTTTTGTTGTAGTACAGGCTTTTGTAGAAAGCTGGTTGAAGAAAACCATAAATCTGTTTCTTACCCTGAAACAAAAATGAACAGACAGAAGAGTTGGTACATTATTTTTCTTTTACCTTTATACTTTGTTATCAAAATATTATAATACAGCATGCACTCACATACTTTAATGCAGGCATCTTGGCATGCATCAATTTATAAACATTGTTTGTAAATGCCAAGCGCACATTGAAGGCAATGGGGTTTGAGATGTATAGGATCAAGCACACTCAGCTCTTGAGTAGGTTTGCTGATTTACATGAAAACTCACATTTGTTTGTGTGCCCAACCACCACATTTTTGTATAAAAATAAATTGTTTCTTAAGCGCATATTTTATCTTCTCTCATAAATCTATAGCTGTCCAAATCCAGGCTGCATTCTAATGTGGTCTTCACTATGTCAGTCTTTCCTGTGGGCTAACATGCGTATAAGAATCCACAGAAGAAGAAACTCCAGAATTTTCTGTTCTCCCACATTTACTTGCTACAATTGAGTATTTACCCCAAGAGGTGCTGTACCAGACAGCTTCGATTACAAACATGAACATTTGAATCTGTTGCGCACTGGGCCAAATTCAGAACCAGCATTAACTCCAATTTGTCTGTTGGGTTTGGGAAGAAGGTGGTTTCTTCCTTTTTTAGAGAAAAGTAGATTTGCTTTCAATGTAAAAATGTGCAGTGGTACAAGTATTTCTTGAGCTGTGCTTCTTACAACAGATCTGAATTTGGCATAGTATGCAAACACAGTTTTTACAAATTTAGATTGAATGGGAAATCCTTGATCACTGTATGCAATCCTTTGCTCTCAGATGAAAACAGGTTATAGACTTTATTTAATAAGCTTCAATTTATCCCACTTATGTATTTTCCCCCCACTCTAATATTAATTACAGGGCTGTTCAGGACCCCATTCTTCCAATGACTCAATATGTTCTTCTAAATCCAATCTTAAGTATTCAGGAACAATTTATACCCATTTGTTCTCATGCCACCATTTTCCTTTAGCTTAAATAGCTCTTTCTTCTCCATGTGTTTACCTCCCCACAACATATTTATAGGCAGCAATCATAACCCTCATTGTTTATCACATCTCTATTTACTACTTTAATTAGAAATAGCAGCCCTGATTTCTTCCTTTTTCTTTTCTTTATAAAATAAAAGATTGATTATTGGCTATTTGATGCCACCAATTTTCTTTCTTTTTTCTGTGTTAATTTTAAATGGCATCAATTTGTTTGACTTGCTGCTCATATGGAAAAAAAGAATTTTATGCCTAATTGGCTGCATTTTCATAGCTACACAAAGGGGACATTGCATAAAAGCAAAGCAATTGGATCCCCTGTCAAAACAAATTAGAAAGTATATTTTTGGTTCTTGTTAGGGTAACAAAAATACTTGAATCCTTCACAAGCTGTATAATCATTTGACCTATTTGTGACCTCAGGTGCACTTGGTTCACCTCCAAAGACCAAATGAAGTGATAACTGTAGCTAGTCAATAATCCAGGACATAGCTGGCCCAGGAGACATTAGTATTAGTGTCCTATGGGTGATGTCTAAATTAGATGGCAGTCAGGTATGTGTACACTAGAGTGGTCATTAGAGTGGGCAGATGTGCACTGCTAATGGCTTACAGTGGGGATTGCTGCAGGGGGAATTCCTTGAGAAAAAACTGAGTTAATGTGAGACAGTAGGCTATACAAAAGGGTGCTTTTCTGTGACAAATATTTTCAACATACAGACTAGTTATGATCCATTGATGGACAAAATATGTGAATTATTAATTTCACATAAAACATGAAACTAATTGGGTACATAAACACCAATACCATACAAAGGAAGCGTTTAATTCTAAATATGTAAAAAGCAGGAATGCAGCACCGAGCCTTATCCGTAACAGAATAAAGCTCTACACATGTAAGCAAAAAATGTCTGTGATCTCACTGCAGCACAGAGAGCTAACCAGCATTACTCCCAGATCACAGAGAAAACTAAGTGCACAAGTGACCTATGTACCAGCATCTATGCAAATCTCAGGCAGATGCAGAGATTTATACACACTTTACACACCCCTGAGGAAATACCCATTTTATACCACTGATGGAGCAGATGTATTTTCCTCTGTGAGATGTGCATAGAATCTGATCAGAACAAAGTGTTTAATGTATTCAAAACAAGCACACACCATCCCTTAACTTTACCAGTAAACTGGAATAGAGAGCAATGTTGTACCAGAACTAATTAGAGTGTTTATTGCATGCTATGACTATACATTTGCAGGAGTGCCTTAGAAGAGTCCTGTGCCATTCCAACTGCACTGGAAATTCTTATCCAGGCAAAAATAACTTTTATATTAATCATACTTGGCATTGTGATGAAAAAGCTGTCAATGAGAGGTATTAAAATCTCTTGAAAATTTTGATGTGAATTTCCAGTATTTGCTCCTGCTCCCCTCCCACTTCGGTCTTTTAACTTTGTTGATATGGAAGATAGAAAAGTGAAAACCCTGGGCAAAAGTCCTTCCCAAAAAGAGCCTTGTAGAGTAACCAGCCCAGTCTTGCATCTGGATATTTTGTAACAGGAATGTTAATATTATGCAAACTTTGAATTTGTACTTACAATTGTTTTGGTGCCATACCATCAGAATAAAAGAACAGTGTTTGTGTGGTCCTATGTAATTGTATTGTTTGTGTAATCCTAAACTATAAAATGAGATGTATATTTGAAACATCAAGGCATTTGAATGTATCTTGTGCCACAGTCATGGAAAATTATATAAGGATCCATGAATAAAACATTTTTACTACATACACAGAGTAGAAACATAAGAAAAAAGGAAAAAAAACCCATGCAATAATCAATCAAGAAGGAAATGAATCCTTTAATCTTTTTCTGACTGGATCATAGCACTCCAAGAAAAGCAGAATTACTAATAGTAATGTCCAGAGAAATACATAATTTGCAACCTATCCACTGCAAAGATTTTAATACTTAGGTTTTTTTGAACACTACAGATGGAGAAATTATTGTTAGCCTTTCTAAGCCTTTGATACTTCAGTGAGGAGATCCAAAAAGGGACACATTAGTGTCTGTAGATTTAAATGCAGGATTAGTAAGATATGAGTGTTGAATTCAGGACAATGCAAGCCAGCCTCACAAAGCAAACAAATCACTCATGCTGCTTCTGCCATCAGCTGGCAATAACATCGCGAGGAAGACTGCTTGTTCCAAGGAACTTGTAGCTCACATAGTGACACAGATATTTGTCAGTCTAATGAAAGCCTAGGACAAGGGAACACATAATTTGGAAATTATTTAGGTAGCTGAGTTATTGAGGGGTTAAATATAATACAATTATTTCTACATGCCAAGTGGTGTGGCAGCTGATTTTGAGATAGGACGTTTTAATGATAAATGAGTTCCTGTGATTATTCAGGACGTTATTGCTCAATGCCAGTGAGACAGATTTTGGTGCTTGTTAGCTGAAAACTCAAGATCTGTCAGGAACAGGGTACTAGGGAGATAATTTATACTGACTAATAAAAATGAAGTGTTCTCATTCTAGAACTGATTCTTAATATCATTTTGCAACTAGTGAAGTGATATGAAGGACAGCTAAAATAAAGACTGTATTTCCAGACTCTTGCTAAGAACAACCGGACCCTTCTCAAAGTGCAGACCTTTCTGCTTCTGAATTAAAAATTAAGCTTTATTTTTTTTAAGCTGATTTGCTTTATTTGGATAATCGTCTGGAGATGCAGTAACTACAAATTAGCTTTTCTGCTGGCTCATAGTTGGCATTGGTCCAGCAAATAAGTGGAACTACAGGGAGCTCCATATCTGAGAATCCCCATCCCAAGCTGTATCTGACTGAGTTTAAATAGTTTTAAAGTTTAAGAGCTTATGATTCTCCAAACTGTTTCCATGGATTTAATGCAGCATTGAGAAATGCAATTCCCTGTACACAGACATGAGTTTAATGCTGTAGGAACTGTGACTGATGGCGAAACAGGAAAGGGTTAATTAGTAGATCAGATTTGTTCAGAGTGTTTGCCATCTTTGAGAAATTCCATGATCTGGAAAAATAACTAAGTTGGTTTGGGGAATAGAAAGAGGGACTCTGAGTGTTTCTCACTTTAGGGAAATTATGAAGAGTATTTTTGAGAAAGAATAGTAATATTTGATTTAAAAAATTGGAAATATTGCTGAGATCATAGTTAGATACAAAGGCCAGGTCTCTGCTTACAGGTAAGAAGACTTTTGAGTTCTGTCATTTATATGAACTGGTTTTCTACATTTTCTGATAGTGACACATCCTATCTGAGAACTTCTGCCTGCTCTCAGAATTGACATAGTACCAAGGACAGTCAAATAAACTGGACTGATGGCACAGTGTCCTTATGTGTAGCTTTTCTGTTTCCTCTATGGGCTCCTCCAGGCCGCCGAACCCCGCCCTCAGTAGCCCCCTTACTCCGGGGGCTCCGATCCTGGGCCGGGAGGCGGCTGCTGCTCGCTGGTAAAGACAGTCGCACAAGTTGCGTTTTATCAGCGTCCCTTTATTCTCCCTCACGGAGGGAAAGCGGATCACAAGGTGTGTGGTGGAGAACATGGCCGGTCTGACCCCGCCTCCCTCTCGCCTCTGTCCTTTATGCCCTCTCTCCCTGGTGGGCAAGGCGAGAGGCAAACCAATAGGCAAATGACGAGCCCGTGACATCTGGCCAGTCCTGGGTGAACAGGGGAGGGATAGGTAGAATGCAGAGCGGTGAGTGGCCAGGCCAGCAGGATGTCCCTGGTGGTCTGCACACTACCACACTTATGCGCAGAGCCCCTGTGGTGAAGAGGTGGAAGAGAAAACTGGCAGTGGTTTGGAAGAAAAAAATTGGCAGAGGCAAGTTAAGCATTTTAAAATTCAGAATTACTGATAGAGGAGGAGGTGTGCTTTAAAAACTTGAGCACGGACAGACAGTCATTATTAATTTTCACCTGCTTCTTCATTTAAAATGACTTTTTCTAGCCGTTAGATTTTGCCTATTTTCAAAAGTTCACCAGTCTGTATGTTAGCTGAGCATTATTCAGCTAGAGAAGGAGTGCTGACTGAATATTTGCCTACCTTAGCAGTGAGAACAAGGTCAATTCTACATGCTGGTATTTCTTCAGAAAATAGTTCTAGTTTAACACCAATGATTTCTACATTGCAGCAACATTTTAACATCACTCTTCCTTCAGATTCTGTGTACCTATGTGATAAACAGGAGAGACACTGTGCCTGAGAGAACAGCATGAACCAAGGCAGAGGAGAATAGCTGGGGCAGGGTGGATGAGGGTGCTGCTCACCTCTGGTCCTTTGGGGATGGAGAGAGCTGTGGCAGAGGTTCAGGATGCAAGAGGGCTTCTTTCTCCAACAGGCCTGGCCAGTGGTAGCCCAGGGGAAGTGGTGATGCTCATCCTTCACTTCACTGACTGTGGGTTAGAACTAATGAAAACATCAAACAGCAAGAAGGAGAGGCACAGAGATTAAAAGAGCATGATGGAAAGAAGATGCAAGCATGCCAAGAGGAAGAATCTCCTGGTGCAGCAGGAGGTGAGAAGGGAAGCCCATGTCTGTGAGCTCCTTAGTTGTCTTCCTTGGCCTGAAAGACCTCTGCAGACAAAAGGAGCTTGCTGTTCTGTGCTGGAAGCAACTTTTCAAGGTTTTTTTTTCTTCTGGGAAAAAGAGAGACATATGTATGTGGCTGTGAAAGGTGTTTAGGGCACTGTACCTGCCTGGGAGAAGCTCACCTTCATCCATGTGTGGTGCCAGGTTACTGGCTGAGAGCCTTGACTATGTGGCTGTGCCTCCTATGCCAGTTCAAGGAGTATTTCACATTTCTGAATATTCAGCATTTTTTATAGTGATTGAAGCATCTTCAGAGAGGCAAACAGAGGATCTCAATTCTCAGACACACTTCTGAAAAGTTCAGCTTTGTGGCTCTTTTAAGTGCTTGTGTTTTTCCTGAGTCAGGCAGAGCAGGTCTGGAAGCTGGAGTTTTGCACAATTCTTGGTGTCCTCATTACAAATGCAGAACCAACATCCTTTCTCTAGTTTGACCAGAAATTTTATCCTGCTGCTGAAAAAGATTTTCTGGCAGGTTTGCTGATACTCAGATAAACTCCATGAAGACTTTTTCTGTAGGCGAAGTAGCGTTTTCCAACTTTTCTTGCCAGAAAATTTGCTGTTAAAACCTTATTTCGCAGAAATGCATCCTGTACTGAAGACTTACAGGGGAATTATTGCAGATTTCTACCTGTGAAATAGCAAAGACTGGATTCAAAGCCTAGGAAAAGCAATGAGAGTTTTCCATTCAACCTGTCTTCCCCTCAGTGGGTCTTTCAGTGCACTCATGCAGCACCAGTTTGGTGGAAACCCAGAAATTCTCAGTTGCTCTATAAAATCTCCTTCCCACAATAGACTTAGTTTACTTGGAATGAGTCTATTAAATTAGTAGTTTATCTCAGCTAACTGACTTCTAAATTTCTCAACTGTCTTTGCAGTCCTGAGGGCAGCTTCATATGTACTGATCACACTGGACAGGAGATAGTGGAGTTGGGGTGATGGGCAGCTCATGCCAAAACAGAGCACCTAGCTCAACTTGTCAGTGATTTCAGCCTTCAGGATGGATATTATTGCTGCAAGTGCAGCAGCTCCTCTGGGAAGAGTTATGCGCACATTATCCACCGGAGGCTTTTTTAAAATTAAAATTCATTCTCCGGGGAGACTATAACAGCCCACAAGGATGCCGGGGAGGAGAAAGACTATAAAGAAAAGCAATTGGTCTGAGAGGAACTATTTCACTGTTGCACGTTCCTTTCTTTCTTCCGTGGCTGCAGCCTGGACTCACTGTCCAGTGCTGGGAACCGACCTCGGGCTGCAGGGTCTGAGGTGCTGCTTGACCACCTTGGCCAAGGGGGGCCCAGCCAGGAGCTCGGCAGCCAGCAGCTCTCCCTCCAGCTGGCTTTCCATACGGTGGAAACTTCAGCCCGTGGCCTCTGTGAGCAGTGTTGTGTGCTTTGGCACTCCAGGAGACAAACACAGTGTTTGGAGTATAAGCAGGGCTTTGCTGCCTGCTTTATCCCATCTTTGCATTAAGAATGGGAATGAAGGAATCTAGCTCTCTGACTCAGGCTTGAATTTCTGATCTAAAACCAGCTTCCTCTCTGTTTCTCTTCTAATTAGTCTCACAGAGAGGTGCTGGAATTGTTGAGAGGGTCCTGGTGGGAATAACAGTGTGCATATGCCCTTTGCCCAAAATATGAGGGGAAAACCCCCTCCTGTTTTGGCATTCTTGGAAATGTGCAAATAATTCTTTTATTGGTGTTTGGACACAAATGATATTTTGAAGCTTAGAACATATAAGGCTACTGCCAATTTTTCTTTGGGGTCCGTGGACAAAGAATGTCAGGGTAACTAAAGAGAGTGCATTTGGAGCTGAATGCAGTCCTGGGATCTCTGGGAATGTGTCGGTACCAGGAGCTTTTCCCACGGCAGTTCTGCAGCTTTTATCTGTTTTCAGCACAATTAGAGTGGATCTGCAGGGACTTTGAAAATTCCCCTTTAGGCTTGATTTGGGGAGCCCTCTGATTGCAGAATTGATTTCTGCCTTTCTAAGATTTCTGGCTGATCATCCCATTAGTTAAAGCGTGTGGAGGATGTGAAATGGGAAGCTACAGAAAACTAGGCAAGCCATGTTTATTTTTTGCTCCCTCTGATGGCTCATTCTGCACCCTCTGTGCACACATAGCTTTTATGCTGGCCAGTTGCAATCTTAAAAGTGACAATAATAATTCAGGTCACAGCCTAACAAAGCATCTATAACCATTCATATCTTCTGGCATGTGAATAGCCCTTTTGAACATCAGGAGTTTTATTACCTTGCTGTTTTTGTGAATAAGAGATTTTCCATGTGTCTCAGAAGATATGAGTAATTAAGTAAACTAATAAGAGAAGAGAAAACCAGTTTTGAAAAGTTTTTTGTTTTACCAAATGGTTAAAAGATCATAGAACCATAGTATCATTTAGGTTGGAAAAGACCTTTAAAGGTCACTTAGTCCAACATCCCAGCAATGAGCAGGGACATGTTCAACTAGATTGGATTGCTCATATACATCTATCCATTTGATTTTTATGTTTTAAACTTATTAGGAATCAATATAAAATATTAGATATGTTTATATTAAATATCTTTACACACTTTCAACAGAAACCTAAAGGGAGTGTTTTGATCAATATTTCCATATGAATTTCATTAGTCATGGAAACCAATTAGTTCCTAGCAGTATCTGTAATACAGATGCTTTCCACTGGGAACTTTGATGAAATTTAGCTCATTTCTCATAGGTCCCTCGACGCCCATGAGAACAGCAATATCTTTTAGGGCCACTACTGGCCCAGAGTGGCAAGGTCATGATGAAAGTTGCCACCTCCTTCTTTGTCCTGTCTTTGTTTTGTCTTTGTCTCATGAAAAGGAATGAAGGAATAAAGAGTCAAACCTCTGGATTTTGCACTCTCTGGAAATGTTTTCCCATTATGATGGGCTGTAAATAGAACACAATTTACTAAGACAAGAGGATATTAGACATAAATATATTTTAAGCCAACACTTCCTCACAAAACCAATTTCTTGGAAATTGTGATTGACTGGCAATCTTGCTTATTTTCTGTAGTGCCATTTGAGCTTTTTTTAGCAATTGTATGTTTTTATTTGAACTACAAATAATTTCTTGCCAATTATGTTGATGAAGTGTGAAACTCATTCACAATTCCTCTTTCAAATTCCAGTTCAGCACACAATAATCTTCAAACTACCTACGGCTGGATTGTCAAGGTAGAAGTAGGTTATTTGCTGCTGACATGATTTGACCTACATTAGAAGGAGAAAGAAATAATTTCCCCCTTTTGCTGGTTCCGTAATCTGTATTTACAAAAATGTGCAAAGTCTATCTTTAAGGAAAGAATTTTTTATCTCAGGCCAAATAGTGTCACCATAACTTCAGTAAGCTGACTTCACTGCAGAATGTAAGAGGAAATAATTTACTCTAGTATTGGCAAAAACATGTTTTGATATGAAATCTGTATGTGCATATATGTCCTTCAGAGGAGCTGATTCAAAAGAAAAAGGTGAAGACTAGTTAGCAGCCTGAAGGATAGGGAATTCCCTTGGGCTGATAGCAGCCATGGTTTGAGCACTGTAGACTGGAAAAAAGACTTAAACCACAAATCTCTTACTATTCAAGCAAATGTTTTAACCATGCCTAAGGTGACTGGTGTTGGCACTACTTACTCCAGCATTTTTTTCAGTGTATATGCCCAGGGCTGATGTGCTCAGAGATGAACCCAGTGCTGCTGCTTCTCTGTGTCAGGTGTGGTCTGTTTGCCCGAGGGAGAGGAAGCCACTGTACCTCTTACACCATCTTACTAAGTTACAGCAGTGCTTAGGCAGGGGGTAGGAATGAGTCTGTTCAGACTTTGTTCTTCTGAGTAAGAGCAAATGTCTGTGTTTAGGGGTCTGGTTCAAAAAAACAACCAACCAATGAACCAGAAAGTGTGGACAGGGCTAGAGAGTGCTGGGACACAAGACTTTTTAATCACCTTCCCAGGCTTGTGGCTGCCTCGATCCCAAGCTTAGCTGAGAGTTTAGTCTTTTTTCTCTACATTCTACAACTGAGAGTTATTGCACTTGGCTTTCTGCTGTTGTATTACATTTACACTGTGAACTCTCTGAGAATAACCCTCTGGTAAAAAGCTGTTCTCACTACCAGGAAAGTTAGTCTCGGTGAACACTGGTGTGACCAAGGTCAAAATTTATCCTTTGGGAATTTAGAAGCAGACTTATTTTTGCAGAGTAAGTCAGAGTCAGATGCATTCTGGAAACTCAGAAGCCAATGTAGAGTTGGTGCTTTAGCAATCAGGATTTTTTGGCTGATAATCAGCCAGTTACTTAACACTAATAAAGCCATGTGAAACAGGTTTTGCTGAAGTTCTGGTTACAATTGTCTTACTTTGAATAGTCTTTAACCCCAGAGACAAGCTCCCTGCAACTGCAGACTAAGGTACTTATCAACATCAGTATGAGAAAATTGGTCTCTATGATAACTCTGAGTGTGATTCTGAGACAGAAATAATTCAAGGACAAAGTAAATAATTAAATCTCTTAAAACTGCAGTTCCAGCTTCTCAGTCATATTGTGCCTTGCATGTATTTTGAGGACTTCCACCTGACAAATGAAGCTACTTGATGTGCTAAGGGGTTAATCATTTTGGTTTCTTAACAATTCTTAACCACAATGAAAACATTTTAGCACCTAAGAGGAGAGATTGTGGGTGAAAAACGGAGGATACATGATTTATCACTCCCCTCACAAATAAAATTTATTCATTGCATCCACCAGCCATCACACAGATGGTCAGAAAATTGGCTTTGTGTAGGGATGTGGATTCAGGCATGAATATTAATATGAGACAGATGTAAACGCATATTAATATGCATTTGCTTTGCATGGACTGACATTACAATATTTTCATTAAAGAAACCGCATTTGAAATGGAAAGTATAGGTCACCTTTTTAAAACATAAAATAGTAGGGTACAATGAATTTACACCTTCCTGGAACAACAGAAACAATGGAACAAATTTTTTGTTTTAAAAAGAAAGAAAAGCATGTGACTTTCCTTGTAGAAAAATATGTTGGAAGCTGCACAATAATTAATAAATCAGGCAAACATCTCTCACTTTGTGGTTAAAACACATTTCCTCCTTTTTGCCTGCCTTGTTATGCTGGCACTAATGCACGTCGTAAAGTGGGGGTGATAGATACCGGCCTTCAGATCAGCATATGACGAAGTTCAGCTAAGTTAGGTACACTGACTAAACTCATTCTGTCTCAAAATGCACAACTCAATATGTTGTTGTTTTTCCAATGGCAGCAATGCATAAAACCCATAAGATTTATGAAGATACAGTATTTCATGTGGGGTTTTTTTTGGTAAGGGACAGCATTAATGTTCACAGCACCATTCTCATCTGTGCATTGTTAGTATTTGCTCAATGTTAGCATTGTGCCTTTGCCCAAAGAGAAACACAGTGTCATTATATATGTCATATTATGAAAGACAATTTCACAGATATTTGCTCAGCATTTTTTGCAAAGGTTCTGTAACAGAAAAATAATTTCAAACGGAAAATTAGATTTATTTTGTTCTTATATGAAATGTTCAGGTGCATTCTAGCTGGTGGCTGTAACACTTGAGTGTTTGAGCAAACAGTTTTATAGCTGCACACATTGGAAAGGAGAGGTTGTTGAAGTTAAGATGAAAGGTATCAGCAGGCTGTCCAGTGTCTTGCCAGATCCCATGCATTCTGTGAATGCAACTATGGAATTATAAGTCTGTGGAAGCACCTGACTGGCTTCTGCTTGCATTGTAAAGCAAGCAGGTAGCCCTCTGCATCCTGCATGTGCAGTTGTGAACTCAGGGAGCCTCTCACTCCTCTGCAACTGTGTAATTTAAAGATGGCACAAGTGCTGGTGCAAGCAAGATAGAGCTTTTTGTCCCTGTTCAATTCCTGTGGCTAGCAATGAAAACCCCGTCTATAAGATGGAGATAATAATTACCCTGCTGTAAATAGCTTTGAGTGATGAAACCCACAGTATATTATCAGCCAAGCCCCACTGCTTGCTGAGTGCAGGATGCAGCACAGAAGCCGCAGCCCAAAGGGCTCCTGGTGCCCTTCTCTTCTGTGGCTGCTCAGGAGGAGCCCCGTGCTTGCTTTGGACGTGGTACCTGCCCCTGAGGGAAATGGCTTTGGAAAAGGCCCTGTAGAGACAGCTGTGACACCTTCATGCTGCCTTTGGATTGCTCTGTGTAGGAGGCTTTTTAGAGCAACCAACCATCCCAGTTGGCACAGTGAGAAGGGGGTAGCATGGGGTGCTCCAGGGTTTTGGAAACCTTCATGAAAACAGTAGCCTGATAGCTCTTCATGCTGCCAGATGCCAATGGGGCTTTTTCATATTTCTTGCAGCAGATGCTGGGTAAATAAATGTGGACTCTGACCTTTGTTCCAGCCCTCCCAGGTGCTTGAATGACTCTGAGGCTCCTCTGCACCTGTGTGTGCACGTATGTCAGTTTAATGATGGAAGGGGAGAAGGAAAGTTTATACTTGCTTTACTTCTCCCCCTCCTCCCTTTTCAACTTCCCGAGTTTCAGAAAGTTTCACACACAAGACTGCTGTGCAGCTCCTGGGAGTGTGCTGCCCTTGTTTTCCCTGTGGCTGCCTGGCTCCAGCTCAGCTGTCAGTCAAACAGAGCATCTCCAGGAAGGCAATGCAGAGGGGACCCGGCTCCCGGCTCATTATACACTTCTGTCGATAGAACTGAGGAGATCTCATTCACACAACGTGTTTTGTATCACAGGTAACTTCCTCAAATTCCCAGTCATAAATCTTACTAATTCAATATTCTGTGGTCTGATTCATCTGGCAAGCTAGCAGAGGTTTCAGCAAATCTGGCAGTTCCCAGCAAGGCTTTTCTCTCGTGGCTTCCCTCTCCAGCCCCATATTCAATGTGTCTCTTTTCTCTCTCCCAATTCTTTTTTTTTCCCCTCACAAAATCCCAGAAAACCAGTATCTTATTCAGCAAATTTTCAGAAATTATTTTCAATAGATTTTTTTAAAAAGTACTTTTTCCTTTTTTTTTTTCCCAATTAAAATATTTTAGTTTGTTGAACAAACCTAGCTTATTTATGTCTCATATCAGCTGAGCATTCAATTGGATTTCCCTGGGATACGTGGGGAAGTTGTCCTCAGGGAACCTGATTCCTTGTGTCTCACACATGGCAAGACTCTGGCCAGGTGGACTGGGAGAAAATAAGGATTGTCTCCCGTTGTTGGCATTGTTTGCTTTCTGAAAGTGTTTGATATTCACATTTCCTATCTTAATTCTAGTTTTCATTTAAGTGTAGCACAGGCCACTAGTTGGGCAATGGAATGTGGGACACAGACATGGGTGTGACAGGGTCTTGTTCCCAGAGAAGATCTGACCCTCTTTTTAAGCAACAGGAGGTTTTGGTAAGAAGTGAGGCTGTGCTTAGCTCATTAATCCCCTCCTGTATATACATGTTAATAGAACATGTACTACATATTATATGCTGGAAAGCTCAATGTTGATAACTTGTCATCTTGAGAGCTGTATTTGCACAGTTAAATGTGGTCTGATATTTTAAAAAAAGAAAATCGGAGTGTGGTATGTGTAGGTTGTGGTACCTGTAGTACACCTTTAGGAAAAAAAGAAGCTGGCTGAAGGCCAAAAATTAAGGCTCCTTGTAAATTAAATAATTTAAAAAATATTTTTCATTAGTAGACAATTGATGAAGAAGAGAAGAGAGCTGGGATCTGCATCTGCGTTTGATCACTTGCTTTGCTTTTTATACTACATGAAGAGTTCCCATAAGATTATTTTTGAGACAATGGTGTTGGAAGTTCCTTGGGCTCCATTGGATCAGACTTCAATTATCCTCATCAAGGTATTTTCTTTCTGTCCTAGCAGCAGTTTGGACAAGTGGGGACTGCAGTGTTCACCTCCATCCAGAGCTTTAGCCTTCCCTTCTATTTTATTGCCTTGAAATTACTCTCATGCCAGTTAAGCATAAATAAAGCATTCACAAAACCGAAAATGGATGGCATTCCCATAAATGTTTATAAAATATTGGTGTGCAATTGAAAAATGGGAAAATATGATACCTCTGTGGGGTTTGTGTGGGAAGAGCCTTCCTACAGGTGAGCCCTGGTGGGGTGTCTGGCACCAGGGAGCAGCCACAGGGTCTGCCTTTCTGCAGGCAGGTGCTGCCCAAGCCCTGTTAGCCAGTGTCTGGCCCCCTCACCTCCAGGCATTGCTCATTAGTCTGTTAGTAGCATCAGGGTGATTAATTTCTACCCCAAACCCATTTCTGTCTGAGAAGACAGATAAACAGACTAGTTTTCTGAGTTAGTGCAGCTATTGTTTCCCTACCTGAAAGATGTCAAGGCATGGTCCCTGCTGCTTAACTGATCACAACCATTCCTGAGCCACTGGAAGTGGAGCCTCCCTTGCTTCTTTACACACGCTCCTGGGCACTAATAGATACATTTTGATACAAAATATGACTTTCACTCAATCTAACATTTTAACTCCATCTGTACTTTGTCAGTCACACTCTTACAAATGTCTAAATGGTTGTGTAGTCATTTCATGGTGAAATAGTCTTGGGATGATTTGACCCCAACACTTTTTTTTTGTTGATGCATACTGAAATAACCGTGTATTTGTGGTTCAGGTCAGTCAGGATTGTTTTCTGTCTGTTTTGGATTTCTGAGGACAGATGGCTTCCAACATCTAGGGCTCAATTCAAGTTAAAACTGGAAAGTAAAGTGGTTTGATTCTTTGCAGGAATTACTGTTTGAACAGAACCTGACTTCAACAGATTTTTATGCAAAACCCTTTGATTGCTATTTTCCATCTGTGAGATATTTGGGTTGTTATTGTTGGAATTGTATCTTTCCTTTGATAAACATATTAAAACATGGTCAAAATAGCTTTTTATCTTCAAAAAAAATATACTATGAATGAAATCCCCTCTGACTCCTTTGGGTTTGGAAGCAGTTTTCCTGCTTTTATTACAGTTGCACCTAGTTGTTGTAATTCTTTGCTTGTGGTTCCACTCACAATGCTAATTCAGAGTTTGTGTTTGGGTCAGAAAACAGCTGTAAAATGGAATTTGGTACCTGGAGATATTAGTATTTCCCTCACATTGACACTTTCCCCATTTTTTGCCGTTGATTACTATCTCCAACAGAGTGAAACTGAGAGTCTTGGCAGTCAGTATTGGGAGGAATGCTGAATACCACACTCCTGAGGTCAGGTTTGAGAGTTTCTCATGATTTTTTTGCTTTCTCAGTGTAGGTCTTAGCTCCCAGACAGTGAGAACTCAGAGTTTTCAATCTTTAATCTTCTGGTTTTGCATCTTCTCTCACTGAGCAACCCATAGCTGCAAAAAGAGACATCACAGTTGTCAAGACCTTATGGTTCCTGTGGTGATGGTCAGTCATCATTATGCTTTTCTTCCCAGAGTAGCTTAGATGACCTGAAATGGCTACAGACAAACTAAGGAACACTTCAACTCTGATTCACACTGGCTTGAGCTGTGTTCATCTGTTTCCAGTTATTTCTTTGTGAAAATATCCCACTTTTTAACCTCTTTACTGGTATTATTACCAGAAAGACTTGGGAGTGTTGGTCAATGACGGGCTCAACATGACCTGGCAATGTGCCCTCAAACAGTCCAGAAAGCCAGTGACATCCTGGGCTGCATCCTAGGGCAAGGGAGGGGATTCTGCCCCTCTGTTCTACCCTTGTGAGACCCCACCTGCAGTGCTGTGCACTTCTGGGGCTCACAACAGGAGAAGGATGTGGACCCATTAAAGTGTGTCCAGAGGAGGGCTACAAAAATGCTCAGAGGATTGGAACAACTCTCCTGTGAAGACAGCCTGAGAGAGCTTGGGTTGTTCAGTCAGAGGAAGAGAAGGCTCTAGGGAGACTTTACAGCAACATTCAGTTACTTGACGAGGACCTACAAGAAGGTTGGAGACAGACTTTTGACAAGGGCACATAGTGGTAGGACAAGGGGTAATGGCTTTAAACTGGAAGAGGGTAGGTTTAGGTTACATATTAGGAAGAAATTCTTCACTGTGAGGGTGGTGAAGCACTGCAACAGGTGGCCCAGAGAAGCTGTGAATGCCAGGCTGGATGGGGCTCTGAGCAACCTGGTCTAGTGGAAGGTGTCCCTGCCCACAGCAGGGGGGTTGGAACTAAATGATATTTAAGGTTCTTTCCAACCCAAGCCATTCTATGGTCTTCATTATCTGTAATAGTATTATTGCAATTTGGTAACATCTATGTCGTTGAGGAGTCCAGCAATCTTAGCTGTTGGTCCGTAGCTGACAATGACACTCTCTTTGACTGCAGCACCTGTGGGCATCCAGCTTCTTGAAGGAAGCAGGACCCCTCTGCAGCAGCAGCTGCCCCTCACTGCTGCAGCTGGGCCAGACCTGGGCAGTGTGACTGGGTGCTCAGGGGAATTTATTCTCCGAAAGCCCCTATCATTCACCAGATACTGATACCCACATTTTCCTAAGGTCGTCTGGCTGACTGAGCAAGGCAAAATGTGACAATCACTTTCTTCTTCTGTGTCTGTCCTGTTGGATATGATTTTGATAGGATGGGGGGGGGGGGGGGGGGGGGGAGTGGGAGGTTAAAGTTTTAAACCAAAAAAAGGTAGATTCAAGCTAAATATAAGGAAGACATTTTTTGTGATGAGGGTGAGGAAATACTGGCACAAGTTGCCCAAAGAGGTGGTAGATGCCCCATCCCTGGAAACATTCAAGGCCAGGTTGGATGGGATTCTGAGCAACCCAATCTAGTTGAAGATTTTCCTGCCCATGGCAGCAAGATTAGTCTAGACGGCCTTTAGAGGTCCCTTCCAACCCGAATTCTGTGGCTCTATTATTCTATGATTTTCTTCCAGTCTTCCTTCCCAGGCTATGGCATTGGGACCTTGGAATTGAAACTCTTACTATATTCTCTTGATTTAAAGAGTAACATTCCTTCCTTCAGCAAATAAGAATATAACCCTAAAACAAGTAATTTAACTGAGAATATCTCACTTTCTGGATATTTTAACCCATATCAAATACTGACTAGTTTGCCCCCAGAAAGGTGAATTTCTCACACCTTTATTGACAATCAGAAAGATCCCCCAGAGCAGTGTCCTCTCCCTGGTGCAGGCAAGGAAACCATGGCATGATAAGGATGAAATGCTTCTGGTGCAGCCCCAAAATCAGCCCCAGGACTGTGCTGGGCTCAGTGAGATTACACAATGCAATTGGATCCTCCAGGTTGTTTGCTGTCTTGCTAAGTTTAGGGTTGACAGTCAGATTCAAACCCAAGCTCAGCAGTTTTCATCTTGCTAAGCTTTTGCTCGGTGTTGACACACTCTGTATTTTTGCTTCAGTTAATGGGTTATTTCTGTTGCACAGGGAGGATTAATTGTACCGTGATCATTCTGCAGTTAGTATGTCATGGATATTAATCAATCCGAGTCTGGAAAAAGATGAGTATTGATCTGTGTTATTTGCTAGAAGTACACTGCCACATTTTTGCTTGAGAGCTCCCTTGCAAAATATAATTTGTTTGTGCAAGCTTGAAACAAAAATTCAGTCACAAGAAGAGCTAATTAAAATAATGGCTTGCTACTATTTTAATATTAATTTACTTTTCAGTCATTTGTATAGCTGCATGCCTTTCTGTGATGACTGCAGGCCCACAAAATTAGGTAATGGGGTGGACTGGATGAGCATGTGGCCAAGCCCGGTGCCTGAGAGCCAGGGAAGAGGCAGGTTACCACAGGGTGAGCACCCATCTGTGCCTGCATGGCAGAAGAGCATGGCACTTTGAATGAGTTGTCAGGGAGTAGGATGCAAATATTTGCATTCCTTCATGCATCCTCCAGCCCAAGGATCCACTCTCCCAATCTACCATCAGAGAGTAGGCCTGGCTTCTCTCTTGGGCATCTCTGTTGGGTGGAAGAGCCTGGTGGAGCTGCTGTGTGGCCCAGGGCCCTCTGCCCTCCTGCTGAGGCTCCCTGTGACCTTCCTGTGAGTGAAGGGGAGGCTTCTTGCAAAAAAAACCATGCTGATGATGTGACTGAGGCCACCAACTGTTACAACAAAGGTAACAGTAGAGCTATGACCTATTTGGAACAGCTTTTGGGCAACACCAGTCTGGACTGCGTTTAAAAAGAAATCTGTCTCAGTGGTTTCTCTCCCTCCCTCTACATTCCTGATCTTTTTTTTGGTTGTTGTTTTTTTAAATCTTAAACACTTTAGAGCCTGTTTTCAGGTCTTTAGTTTTAGACAGATGAACAACAGAGCTTTGTAAGCTGATTGTGTTCAGATGTACATCTGCAGCAATAATTGGGATACACAAGGACAAGGGATGGTGTCACTATAACATTTCGCAATCAATGTTGGAATGCAACCACAAATAGAAACCACATTCTGTTGTTAATTGTTTGATTTAAATCCATAAACCTTGTAAAACTCAAAGACAAGAAGAACAATAAGATCACATCATGCTGATGAAAGGCATGCAAGTTTTGGGACCAGATTCTTGTCCCCAGATTCACACCAGCTTGTGCACAGATCTTGTGAACCAAGTTAAGATGTAAAGTCTCTTTTTTCAATCTCCTGCAAGCAGTGCTGCAGGAGGAAACTGGGATGACCTGAATGGTTCAGGAATACAGGCACATCCAACTCTCTCTTCTCCCCTTTCTTTCCCTCTCCATTTTCTTTCACACCCTTACTCCCATCAGGCAGCTCCCATGGTAAACCTTGCTGTGATTCAGACTTTTCCCTAAACCACTGTGTTCTCCCAAAGAAGCAGCATTAAGGAGGTTTGCAGCATGCCATGCAGCTTTGTTGTGATTGCCTTATAACTCAGTGGAAATTCAAGTCTAGTAGGAAAGTTATTATATTAATTACCAAAAAAAAAA
>VZTJ01002237.1:486631-518077 GCA_013397795.1 Orthonyx spaldingii | reverse complement strand
TTTTTTGACCTTTTAAATAATGAAGCAGCAACCTGGCTGAAATGGCCCCATCTGGATCACATAATCCTAATCCTCCTCCGAGGTTAAGTGCAGGTTATGTGAGCACGAGTTGAGGTGAGAGTGTGGGCACTGGCACACAAGTTGTGCAGGAAATCCAGCCTGTCAAGTGACTTCATTTCCACCCATGGGAAAGCTGGGATTGGGAATGCTCCCTTCTGACTGAGGACCTTTTACCAGGATCCTGAATTAGTGGGCATTCCGCTGCTGCCTTTTTTCCCCATTAGCAGTTCTCACCCTGCTCATTCAAAGTGCGTCAGGTCGGAAGAACAAACTGAGCCTTACTCTACATTCAGCTGAAATTCTGACCCAGGAGCTGCCCTGAGGCTTGTCAGAGTTTATGGGTGGGGGTAGGTTGTGTTCTGTCCTCTGGTTCTACTCCAATTTCTCATCCAGCTATTTAATTTAGTGTAGTGGGATGCCCTGGGGATTAAATCCAAGACTCAACTTGAATTTCCCCCTTCCAGAATCTGCAGGGAAAGTCTGCCAGAGGCAGTGAGCACCAGGATAGGAAAGGGTTTAAGGGTGATGCAGAAAAGTCTGAAAAAAACTAGCGGGATTAAATAAAGCACCGAGAGTTTGACACAATCAGGAATTATATCCTATTAGATTACAGGATAATCCCAAGAGAGGTGGCAGAATGCAGCAGGCAGTTTAAACCAAATTGCTTATACCAGCCTGTGAATACGGAAAGATAAAAGGCAGCAGATAAATTAATTAAAAATCCATAGTTCAGACAGGCCTTGCTTTGCCTCTCACTGTCCCCAGAATTCATGAGGAGGCAGAGAGCAGCACAAAGCCCACGGCACAAGAGCAGGGCTGAGCCTGGCATCTGATTATGTCAGTTAATTTAAGGCAAAGACTGCAACATAAAAAGAAAAACCATCCCAGCAAACAAAAGCCGCATGCGAACGAGCCATTTTTCACTTCTTTTATGACTGCATTTAAAAGGCAATCTCCGAAACAAAGTTCACCCCGCTTAGATCTCGTCACGAGGACCCGGTGCCTGCTGCAATGAAAGCAATTAATTGATGTCTTTTACATAACTTTCTCTCATGCATCATTGAGTTAATTATTTAATGACATATAAATCCGAACGGGTCGAAAGGTCCGGGGCTGTGCTGCAGCTCCGTTGCAAAGCTGCCTTTCATCTCCCTCTTCTCACACAAGAGCAACTTCCCCTTCCCTGTGAAGAAGGAGCTCTCTCTTTGAAATATTGTTGTGGCAGCCATCAAAAGGTGTGATATGAAATGTTTATTCACACGCAGATAGCAGATATTAAATGAAATGAAACATATGTGGTCGCCCGTTTGTTTGGTATTCCCGTGTTAAACCCTAAAGACATTTTCCTATCACTCTCTCTCCTTGCATTGGCTGTGGAATGGGATACGTCTGCTTGATCTGGTGGTATTATTTCCATTAGAAAATGCTTGTCATTAAGGAAATACCACAATTTAATTAATTTGTGAAAAAGACTGAGCGTTTTCTTAACAACGCCTCGCGTTTGTTTGGAACCTTTTACGTAAGACTCTCGGAATGCTCCGCAGAACTGAATGGATTAGTGGTGAGGCTGCATTTTCTGCCATGCCAGTGTGAGCTTGGCGCTTTTGGGGCTACAGCTTCTTGTTTGTCCTTTAAATTGTGTGTTTGGGCCCAGCCCTGGCAGCTGCTGGGTGCCTCCATCCCCGGGTGATGCGGGGACACTCTGCCCCTTTCACAGCCTGGGTTTCCATCTCAGGGTAACCGTGCTGACCCTCGTCTTGCAGAATCTTTCTAGAGGTGTTTCTGAGCCATTTCTCTGGGTTTTTTCCACCACCTATAAATGTCTTTTTTTAGTGAACAGCCCGACTCGAGGGAGAGTGTTCCTTCTAATATCCCTCCCTGCTCAGGTGATGCAAGACCGCTGAGGAAGTGGAGCGGAAGGAGTTGGAGTCCACTCCAAAATAACAAAAAATGCCCCAAAAAATGAACCAAATATTCAAAACTGCCACATTCCCTCTGCACCCTTGGTCTGGGTGCTGCTGTGGGAGCACTTTCCCTGACTAGGAGAGGTTTTTGTGAGCAGTTTGAGCCTGGTTTGTGTTTGTGAGTGAGCTCTGCAGCCACGGGCTGGGGTTAGCTCTGACCTTGCTCCCAGCAGCAGGAGATGCTGGGAGCTGGGAGCAGCGGCTGTAACAGCTGGGGGTGGACATTTCGCTGTGTTCTGCTGTGCTTCGCCAAGCCAGTGAGCAAGAGCTGCAGACAAACCGAGCCCACGGGCTGGGATTAATCTTGACTTTGCTCCCAGTGGCAGGGAGATGCTCCAAGCGGCGCTTCTCATCTCCTGCTGCCAAAAACAAAAGTGGAAAAAAACACACATGGCCAGTACAAGTCTCCCCCCCAGATCATTTTCTTTCAGCTGATGCTGCCTTCTTCTTATTTGTAGCCATTTTGTGAATGGCACTGAATGCCTGAGCATCACAAAAAAAGAAATGGCTGTTTCTGAAACCCTTCCTTATCAGGCTGAAAACAATCATTCTTCATCTTAAACCGATCTTTATAACGTGTGAATTATCTCGTGTCCATTGCAATCAGCCAAAAGCCTGCATCCACCGTGGCTGGGGGAATTCAAACACATTTGCAAACATCCCTTGTCTGCAGAGGGAACAGCGGGGCCGGGCACAGCTGCCTGGAAACTGCTCAGCACCAGCTGCAGCCTGGGCCTGCTCCTCTCAGAGGTGACAGCTGGGCAGGGACAGGGACAGGGGCAGGGACAGGGACAGGGACAGGGACAGGGACATGGACAGGGGCAGGGACAGGGGCAGGGACAGGCAGTTTGTGAGAAGAGGACACCCTGCACTCTGACACGGGGCTGGAACACCTCGAGGAGCTGCTCTGCACCTCCACCGCAGAGCTAAATGTGTTTCGTTGGGGTAAAATTGTTGTGTCTTACACGATTTTGGTGCCTCACCTGCCTTGGAGGTGCACAGGAGATTCAATGCACGGGTTGTGTGCAGCGGGGATTGCAGGTGAGGTGGGAAATCAGCAAAATTTTCATATGAGGAGGACCCAGAGTTTTAAATGCTTGCCAGAGCAGGGTATTTTCTGCTGCTAAAATGATCAGCCACCACTGTGGCACTCAGTGCTCTGGGCTGGTTGAGGTGTGGTCAGTCACAGGCTGGTCTCGATCACCTTGGAGGTGTTTTCCAGCCTGAATGATTCTGGGAATGGGGCTTGGAAGAGGTTGATTCCCTCCAGAGCAATTCCAGCCCCTTGCTGTGGGAAGGGTCACTCTGGCCATGCTGCTTTGGTGTGCCAGGGATCAGGGACCCCTCGATTCACCAGCATTTTCTCAGGAAAAAGCTGTTTCAGCCCAAGGGGGAGCTCTGCAAACCTTCTATTTAGGGACTGAGCTGCACCCACGTCAGCTGGAAGTTCTGTTCCCGGGGCTAACCCTGCTGCCAGGAAAACCAGGAGCTGTGGGTCTTCAGTGCTCATCATTTCTGCTCTGCGCCCTCCTCCTGCCCTGCCCAGCTGGAAGGAGGGGTTTCCACAGCAGTGGGAATCACTGAATAATGGAGAAGGGTCTGAGTGTCTCACTCGGGTCAAAATGTGGGAGAGACTGTGAGAATCCAGGAAGAAATGCTATTTTTCCCAGTTGTTTGTACCTGCGTGAGAATGAGAAATCGCAGGGGTGTGGCTGTACAAAGGAATGGGGGGGAAAAGGAAAAATCCATTGTGGCCTGTGAAATACAAAGATGCCACAGGTGAGTGGAGGGATCTCTGAGATCCCCATGTCTGGAGGCTGTGGGATCGTGCTGGGAGAGGAATCCTTGCCCCTCTGGTTGTGCTTTTCCCTCCACGTTTGGTTCCACCCACTCTGAGAGAAACTCCCTCTGGCAGGGTGGGATTTTTGTGGGATTTGGTGAGATTCTACAGACAAATCGATCCCTTCTCCCTCTTTCTCTGAAAATTCCAGCAAATCTCTCTCTGGTCTGCACCAGAAGTGTCAGCCTTTAACCCTCACTCAGCAAACCACCACGCCAGGACTGCTTTTGCAACAGAACATTTTCCAGGGCATGTTTTTTAATAAAAAAACACATTCCCCAGGACCCCTGCTAATGAAGAGATCAAAGGCAAAGCTTAGCTGGTACAAAGGCAGCTGCAGACATACGTGTCAAAATGAATATGAGCAGAAATTAGCAAGGAGAGCGAGAATTACTCCGAAAATAACTCGTTTGATAGAACGAGAGCTGTGCAGTTCCAGTAATTATTCCTGCAGCAGTTTTTTGGGAAATACCCTCTTGCTTTCTGCCTCCTTGTTTCAGCCTCAGCTAACAGGTTCTCTTCACTTGCCTTTCCTCAGGGAAGGGGCTGTAATTGAGAGAAAGAGGGGGATGAATTTAAACAGATCCACTTTGAAAGTGAATTGTGGCTTTTCAGGTTCCCCGAGCTCAGGCAGACAAGCTGCCTGTGAGATAAAGCTTTTGCATCTGTGGGAGAGAAACAACTGGCCAGGAGAAGCACTTGCAATACATTTCAGCAACGCTTTCTAAATTAAGTGCCTTAAAGATTCCATTTAGATTCTGTCAGGCAGCTTCTGGGTGTTAATTAAATACTGACTGATTATGGAAAACTTATTTATGGGAATCCTAGACCTGCTGATGCCTCTAGGAGCATTTTATAACACATCCTACTTAGAAATAATTTTTTTGCATTGATTTTTCTATACCCCCTTTTCACTGATTTTGAAGAATGTTATCAGGAAAAGAAAGATTTCTTTCTTAAAAGTTTTCCTGCCAGAACTTCTAAATTCTCTAGTTCTTACTGGAGGAGTAGGAGACTGCAGGCCATAAATCACAGGCTCAAGTTAGAAATATTTAAACTCTGGAAATGCAGCCACTGAAATTTAAAAAGAGACATAGAAACCCTTTATTCTCTTAATTTGTTTGAACACATTTTGCTGTGGAAAACCCTATTCTGATGGTGTCAGCAAGTCAATAGTTAAAAGCTGACAGAGGGAATTCAGAGATTCAGGAGCTCAAAACACTCACAAAAGCAGGAAAAACTTCATGTGAATGCAACAGGTGAGTGTGGAACTCTGGCAAATTGTCTTGGGAACAGAACTGCTGGGAGCATCACTGGGATTTTCACAGGAAGCAGCAGAGGGACCTGGCTCTGGTTTTGGGGACAGGAGAGTGTCTGTGACCTCCCAGCGCTGGTGACACAGCTCGCGCTGCAGCGGTGGGGGTTTAATTCAGCCCTGAGGACCCTGAGTAATTAACGCCGTGTGAGACACCACGAGCAGGGTTCCAGGTGTGCCTCACCCAAAGGGAGCCCCACGGAGCACCGAGGTTCGGCTTGGAACTATTCAAAGTGAGCTCAGGAACACATTCCAAAGGGCGGAAGTTGTTATCGACAAAAGTCGCTTAAAGCCAATTCTGGTGACTCGAAGAAGTTTATTAAGCAAGCGATATACAGGCAAAACAGCGCTGGGCGGCCGGGGAGTCACTGCTCTACCAACGGCTCGCAGCCTCCGCATCCCACCCCCCTCAGTTCTTACTCTCTTTGGTTTCTGGCTGACGAGTCCTTCCTGGAGTGCTCTGCGTCTGCACCATGGTGTTGCTAGGGGGTCTTTTCTGCCTCCTGGTGGGCGTGGGGATGAAGGTAGTGAGTCTTCCTCAGTGACCTTCCAATGCCCTCTTGCCATAATCATGCGTACTGTTCCTTAGGTTACACAATTGCCCGCACAATATACATTGTTTATTCTAGCCAATGTCTGCAGTTAAACGTTCCGGTGGGGGTTGCCTAAAAACTCATGAGGATTACTTAAGATTTGATTAACAGACATAGCTGATGTTTATTACAGAGTGACGAACAAACACCAGCAGAGCTCGGAGGGAGCACACACAACCCTTCCAGGCTGGCCAGGAGAGCCAGATGATCACCTTGGCTTTGCAAAAAGCAGCAAAGGCTGTGAGACAGGGGTTTCATGCTGCACCCAGGGCAGCAGGAGCTGTTCCCTGAGCTGGGTCCCTGCAGCTCGCGTGGCTCTGCAGAAGGGCTGGGGCTGGCCCAGCTGAGCAGTGGCACTGCCTGAGTCACACAGCCAGCCCCATCCGTCTCCACTGCCTTTTATTTAATTCACAATAATGCCGCCTCCAAGCCTGAAATTAATGGCACAGCCGCACATATGAGTCACTTAATTGTAATTGTTATTACCTTAATTTCTCCCATTACAGTGGGTAAACAACAGGATTCTGTTTTCCAAGGGACGTGGCTCACGTTTGGAGCACGTTTGCTTTGTGCCGTGTTCATTTCTCACGGCAGTTCTCTAGAAAACATCGTGTGTGCCCTCCTGAGCATTGAAAACACAGAATGAGAACTTCTTCAGCTCTGGCCTCCTCCTGGATGGGACATGGTGACACCAACCTGCCCTGCAAAGTGACAATTTCAGCAGCAGCTGAGGCCCCAGTGCCCAGAGCTTGCACTTCTTGCCTTCCTTTAGTGGCTGCACCCCACAGAGCGGTTTATAAACCCAGATTTACAGGTTTTCCAGACACTGACCTTTTTTTTTTGCTTTGAATTTTAGAGAAATATTCTGTAGCTCCGGCCCTGGGCTGGTTGTAGGGGCTGGTTGATGTCTCCTGCTGGTGGAACAGGGCAGCACCTTTCCAGCTCCAGAGATGCACCTCAGATCTGTAAGAGGAGGGTTGACCAATAACTTTAATTCTTCTCCTCTCCCTCCAAGCTACAACGACTTTAATTACAGGCCTGTAATGTTTTTCAGTCGTTCTCACCTCCCAGCAAACAGTTTGGCTAAGAGTGGCTGTATTGATGGGCCCATCCAGCAGGGCAGAGAAAGAACCAAAGCTCCTGGATTTGAAATGGATGGAGTGTTTACCTGTTCATCATTTTAATGGATGGTGAAATTCATTCTCGTGATAGACCCATAAATGTCACTTTCTGTCTGCCACAGCAAAATACTCGTGTAACAAATGGCATGCTGCATTAATACCCAACAAGAGGATGTTCAAAGCAGCTTGACTTGCATTACACACATTAATAAAGGCTCAACCTGGGATTTTCATTCATTCTGTTGGCTCAGGGAGCAGCAGAAACACATGGGTGGAGGTACAGCAACGGTGAAGATGAACGATATGAAATTAAATAGAAACTAGTCTGGTTCCCAGGAATGAGATCCCTTTGTTGAGCTTGGGCTTATTCCAGGTGCTCTGGTAGAAACAATTTTTATTTGGGTTTTTTTTTTTTTTTTACCACAATCCTTTGTGAGTTTGCTCAGCTCTGAGAAAACCTGGAGACTGATATCAGCTTCTTCATCCATCAGTGAAATGCAGTCACATCCCTGAAATCCCAGTGTCCAGGGAGGAAAGGAGATCCAAATCCTCCAGGTGTGCATGAAAGAGGAATCGGGGCCCTTTTTTACATCTCGCTGTGCCCTGCTCTTCCAGGACTGCAGCAGGTTTGGGGCACTGTGGGCAGCAGGAAGCAGCAAAGCATCTCCAGCCTTTTGTTTCCTGTTGCTTTCTCTCCAGGAAAACCTTTCCTCAGGTTCCCTTTCCTGGATTCCCCTGGACTGGGAAGCACAAAAGCCTCGTGCTGTGCTGTGCTCAGGGGTGGGATGGAGCAAACAGCAGGGAACAAGCCCAGCCCTGTGCCAGGACCCAGCTCTGTGCCTGTCCCTCTGCCTTTGAAAAGCTGCTGCCTCACAAATCCCATGGTGTGGCATTTCAGGGGGGTGAAGCCAAAGGAATTTTAGAATTAAAAATTATTCTTTAGCAAAAACTCCATAGTCCTATAGAGATCAAGAACTTCCTTCACCTCTAAGTCATCCCCTAGGCTTTAAGAGAATAATGTCTCATTAAAAGGACGGTAAAAATAGGTTCAAAACGTAGAGAAAAGGAGTATTTCTCTCTTTCTCTTAGGTTCCCTATAAGCAGCTTTTTTTTGGGATGTTCTTATCTCCCTGTGATGGGAAGGACTGGATGTTTCATGAGCCCCAAACAGTCCCACCACCACCTTGGGGCCGAGGAAGACAAAAGTCCTGTGGAAGCTTTCCTGGATCAGCCCTTTATGATTCCAGAAACGCTTTGATTCAAGCTGCCCGCCCGAAGAAAACACTCCCTGTGTGCCATCCCGCCTTTCCCTGGTGATAAATTGAGAAACCCCTAATTGTGGCTGCTCAAACAAGGGGCAGCGCTCTCCTGTTCCTCAGCAACAGGATGAGAGCCTGGGGGAAATTTAACAGCACCTAAATGGAATCATTTAATTCATGGAAAACTCCCCCCTCCCAACCACTGCCAATTTTCTGTTACACCTTTGGTTTCATCTTTATTCCCTTTGGTTTAGTTCCAACTCCCCTGCCCCTAAACTCTCAGAGAGGAGCCCTCCTGCTTTTAAAACCAATGCTGCAGCTCAGTTTCCAAGCCCTGCTCAGCTCTGTCAGATCATTTGAATATTTAACCGAGCCTGGATGGACTATTTGTTAATTAGAGCTTTCTGTGCTCGAGAAATGCTCCTCGATTTGCATCTCCCAATATAAATATCCCCTGGATACCGGCGCTTAAAGCTGCAAGCCCTCCACAGGAAGGAGCTGTTAGGGACAAAAGCAGAGTGGGATTCCCCTGCTTCCCAACTCCCAGGATCCATGGCCATTTTCCTCAGCTTGCCTCAGATCAGGAAACATCCCAAAAGGCAGTGCTTGGGTGGGGCTCTGCGTTTGGGTTATCTCAGATTTCCATCACAGAGAGCATCCCCAATCTCCTGAGCCTGTCCCTGTGCCAGGCCCTCGCTGGAGATGGGATCTGAGGCGTTCTCCTGCTCCTGTTTTCTCTTGCTGAGCCTTTGTAGGAACACGTTCGAGGCGCTGCTCCTCTCTGATGGCCTCCCCAGCTCTCAGTGCGAGGACAGTGGTAATTCCACGGTGATATTTCAAGAAATATCGCTGGCTCTCTGTATTTAAGGGCTTTGAATCGTGAAGAGAAAGGGGAAGTGTAATCTTCTTACATTATCATTGAAGGCATCAGCTAATCCTGCTGCAAAAGGTGTGATTTGCTGATGGAAAGGGGAACGTTCCTGCTGCCTGGGAATGCATCTTGCCAGCTAATGAACACTTCTCCCCCAGTTCCTCAAAACCTTCTCTGTGCCTGGTAAATTCCACATCCCTGCCTCGTTAAGGCAGAATCCCCACCTGGCAAATGCTGTGTCCCTTTCTATAAATGTTTCCTTTTCCTCTGCTGTGTAAAAACAACAAACTGCCAGCGCTGGGATGTAGAACTGCTGCAGATCAGGCAGGAGGAGGTGGCACAGTCAGGTGGGCAATCATCAAAACCATCCAGGGTCACACACAGGGTTTTTCATTTTGCTGCTGACTTGATCTGCTGCCTCAGGCAAAGCACTTCGCTGCTTTCTGCTTTCAGTCCCACCCACCGGGAAAATAAATACCAGTACATCCAGCTTTGTCCCACTGCTTTTGAAAACAGAGGAGGGGAGATCTGGGAAGAAGCATTTGGGTGTTTAGCTGTGGCAGTGATCTCTGCCTCTCTTCCAGGCAGCATGAGGAAAAGTTTAATTGTTTCTTCCTCAGTTTGCAGACGTGGGATTCCTGTGCCAACCCCCCAGTGAGGAAAAGGGATGTGAGGAAAAGGGATGTGAACAAGGTTTGGGAGCCTCTGGACAAGGGGATTTATGGAGGAGAGAGGTGCCAGTTTGCTGACAGAACATCTTTTTTTTCCCCCCTTGATAAGTTTTCTACCATTGCAGGGGCAAATTGGTCAGATTTGCTTTTCTCCTGTGTGTTCACAGTGTTCCATCTCAGCCACGCAGCAAATTGGTTCTGCTGACAACTTCCCTTGTGTTCCTACATTCCGCAGCCATTCTCTCCAACACTCAGTGGCCTCCAAAAAGTCTTCCACAGCTCGGAGAAGCTTTGCACAAGGAAAAAAACCTGAGTCAGAATGTTGTGGGATGGCTAAAAATGATATTATTAATAAAAATTTCTGTTTGGGTGTTTCAGGTTTGGTGCAGGGTGTTGGAGTCCAAGCTGAGAATGCCATAGAGCTGAGTGGGCTGGGACAATAACAGGATTTAGTTCCAGGGAATGGAGGTTTCACAGGTTGAAGGTTTGCACGAGCAAGATGAACCCAAAGAGGGGATTTTTCATAAGTATGGAGGAGTTTCATGAGTATGGAGGAGTTTCATGAGTATGGAGGAGAAGCATCCAATGTGGGAATAAGAAGAAATATTCTGTGAAGAAGCCCGAGGCTGACAGGGAGCAGCAGTTGTGTGACAACAGCAAGGATTGTCCTGGACCCCAAAACCAAAGATAACCCCAACTTCTGCCACTGCTGTCAGCACTGGGAGCTTTGCAGCCAGCTGGCAGCAGAGCCCCAGTCTCTTATTTCCACATTTATGTTGTGCCAGTGTTTCTGCAGCACTAAGTCAAAACGAACAAAATTATTTATTATTTTGGATTTCCCATTCCTTATCTCCTTGGTTTTTTGGGTGTGTTTTTTTTTTGGGTTTTTTTTGTTTGTTTTGTTTTGTTCTTTAATGACTTGCTTTCAGTTAATGAAACCTCCTGCTGCTTAGGAAAGGGAAGGATAGGCCGTGATTTCAGCCAAATGTGTGTGTCTGTCAGCACCAATACCCTGCTCAGATTTGGGCAGGGATTTGGGTGCAGGAGGCTGATTGAAGGAGCAGGACCTGAGATTCCACCTGTCCTGCTGTTTCTGTGCGATCTGGAATTCAAATTCAGGGTTTTCTTGTTGATGTAAGACCTGCAAGTGTCCATTACCATCACTGACCTGGGTGGACACGCCAGGAATGGACTCCAGAGAGGAAATCAGACTTTGAGCTGGGACTCCACACCTCCGTCTCCTGTTGGGCTGGACACAGAGAATTTGCAGAATCCTGGTTGAAAAGTGGGCAGCAGTTGTGATTAAAAAGAAAAAACCTTTGTTAACTTCCTTAAAAGCTATTTTATCCCCCATGTGGGGAGAAAAAAAAGGGAAAGGATGCCTTTGAATAGCTGCTGTGCCTTGGAAACATTTTTAATATCCCTTTAAGTATAAGCTCCAGCATATTTCTAGACGATATGAATTGCTCTTATATTAAAAATGTAGCAGTGCTGTTTCATGAAGGGGAAACATTTTTAATGCCAAAGTAGTGCTATTTTAAATTGAGTTGCTTTTATGAAATGGATGAGGTGGTTTTATTTAAAAAAGACCATTTGGGAAGGAAAACTGGGGCTGCATTTCTGTCTTACAGCGTAAGAAAAAGCTGCATTTTTTTTCCCTTCAGCTCTTTTTTGAAGAGAAGGGGCTAGACTTGAATTTTTTGGGTTTTCCATGGAGGCATTTCAGGCTCTGTCTACACACAAAAATGCAGTTTTTTGTGAAGGGTGTGATATTAGCAGTGGCCAAAGGTGTTCCTTCAGCCCAAATACAAAGTGACCATGTGGAAAACTGCTTTTAAGTAAAATTTGCTTTTATAATTACAAATATTATAAATATTATAAATAATAATTATCAATTCTTCCCCTCCTGCTGTGTAGAAACTGCTGTGATGGCAAATACAGAGTTTTAGCCACAGCCTCACCCTTCCTGCCAAAGGTGTGCCTGAGGACAGGGCAGCACCAGCCCCCCTCTGCCTCCAGGTTTGGGCACCTCCAGGAGAGGAGAATTAAGTGGGAGGAGAAGGCAAACCCATCCCAACAGCTCCAAATGACAAACCCAGAACCAACAAACACCCTGAAAACAACACATCACAGCTGCTTTTTCCACAGGAGCATCCAGGGCCGATTCTCCCCGTGCTGGAGGAGAGCAGGGATGGGTTCCCCTGAGGGTGCCTCTCCCACAGGGTTGTCCCCAAGTTTCCAGGCCCAAGTGGGAGATTGTGTCTGCACAATCAAAGGGATGCAGGGTCCTGAGCCAGCCCCGCTGCTCACAGGCCATAAAGGCACCCAAACCCTCACCCCATAACCCTTTACCTTTACATTTATACATTGCACTGCTGTGGGTGTGCTTGGGGATGTTTCATTGCATTTGAGAGGCAGGGCTGGAGCTGTTCCAGCCAAAGTGAGACTCTCCTGTCACCTGAGAGCCCCCACACTGCTCTCAGCTTGCTGAACTGGTCCACAATCCTGCCTTCTCACCTGTATCCCCCTTTGTTTCCTCATTAAAAGCTCTTGATCCTGGAATTTCGTTATTTGCGTTCCCCGATTCATTTCTCAGCGTGCTGCCTTCTCTCCCCCACCCCTCATCTCTCGCTTCTTCCTACTTGTGGGCAGAGGGAAAAACCTTGGGAATGCACCCTCCAAAGATCAAATAAAAAAATTAAAAGCCAGGAAAATACTTTTTTTGAAAAAAGATTTTGCTTGACTGCGTGAAGTCGAGTGTGGCCGTGGCGGTTGTGAAGAAGAGCGAGGCTGCTCCGTGCTCACACTGAATGGTTTTGAGAACAGACTGTGGGTGGCACAGGACCAAAGGCAGATTTCAACCCTTCTCAGAGGTGAAATTCCTCCTTTCCTGAATTCCTGGCTTGGGTTTGAGCGGCTTGGTGTGTGTCCCAGGGAGAGGCTGCCAGAGCTGTGGTGCTGCTTTGGCCGTCCTGACTGACCTCAGGTGCTGCTTCCACAGCTCTGCCGTTCATCCCAGGAAATCTGTGCCATCGAACAGAGGGAGGAATCACGAGTCCTGTCACCCAACAACACATTCCATGTAGGAACTCGCTCTCCCCGACCAGCTGGGGTGGAAATCAAGAGCTCACACAGGGTGTGCTTCAGGTTAAGTTTGTGTAATTGCTGGAGCTGAAAGGCAAAGGGGGAAAAGAGTCGGTGGTGTTTGTTTTGTCTTTAATCATTCCTGTACAAAGGCAGTTCTGTGGCTCCCTGGGGTTTGGCTGGCTGGTTTTGCATATCTGAGAGATGCAGTGTTGGCTTTCCCCTTCCCTCTCCATTATTTATGTGTTCCTTTGTGTCAGGCCCAGCTCGAGTTGTGAGCGTTCTCTGGGCTGTGGTGATAATTATATTTATTCCTCTGAGATGGTTTCCCTTGGGTTTTCAAACAGGACAGGGGCCTTTGAGATCCCGCTGGCTTTGGCTCTCTGGTAGCTTTTGAACCATTTGTGAGTTTCTGACAAATTTCTGCAGCGTGTGTCAGTCTCAAAGAGAACTGATGAGGGTGTTATTTTTATCATCCAAAGGGACTGGTGGAATCTTATATTTTTTTAAGTTTCAGAAACACAGGTGGGAGAGAAAAGGGTGTTAATCTTGTGTTTCTATAGGATTTGTAAACACAGGTGGGAGGGGAAAGGGTGTCAATCCCAACCCTGGGTGCTGCAGGGTGAGGTCACCCTTCCAAGGAACCAGGATCCGTGTGGGAGATACTGCAAATGTCCCAGGAACAGGAAGAGCTGCTTTGTGCCTAAACTTCCATCCATTTCCATGGGAAATTCAGGGTTCTGTGCTTCCACCGCCCACAGAGTGACCTGAGCGTTAAGCCTTACATATTTAGCTTTTATTTTGTCTCCTTCCACGGTTTCAGCCGTCTGACTGACACCCATCACAACATTTTTCTCTTTCCCTGAGAGAGGAGCATGTGAGGACTGGGAGCAGGATGAGCTCTCCGTGCTCGGGGTGGAGAGGGTGACGTGTGAGACGCTCACACCTCGTGTCTGGCGTTGTGGGACGTGCAGAACGCCCTGATCCCTTCCCTTCCCGGGGACAGAGATGCTTTTTGGGTGCATGACTCAAGTGAAGGCAATGATTTCGTCTCGCTGCCGTCCTCGGGGGCTGGCACGGATGACCTCATGTCTGGGAGAGCACAGGGCACCCTGTCCTCGGCTTCCTGCACGAACAAACCCGCTCCCTGCGTGTTTCGAGGTCTGATTTTCAGTTCTGCTCCCCCCTGAGCATCTCCATTCCAGAAGAAGGCGTGCAAAGCCTTGCATGTCCGGTTTTCAAGGGGATTCCTGCGTGAGGGAAAGGTGTGTTCTGGTATAGGACAACTACATTTCAATTTGTTCATTTTTACAGGAACAGTTTGCTCCTTTCCTCCCTTAAAAATTCTGGATGGAAGCTCCTTTAGTCAGCTCTGTCCTTCACCATCCTTCAGCACGATCTGAGGGACAAAAAGGCTGGGAAGGCAACTCAGCCTTCCCCCCACCAGCCCTGTGACACAAGGACAGCCATTGCTCTTCTCTGTCAAAAGCTCTAATTCCTAATTTAGGAGGCAATTCCAGTGCAAATTAGTGCGCCTTGCAGATAGAATTAGAGCCTGGGTGATGATTTGGAAAATACAATCAATTTACTCCAATTGTTTGTACATGTCAGATCTCTCTCCAGTAATGAGGAATTTACTCCTCCTGCACGGATACAAACATTGAGCCATTAGCCATGAAATGGGAGCCAGCGATCCCAGGGTGTGGTGGCCTCCTCTGGAACCTCGGGGAGGGTGATCCTACGTCAGGGGGGATATTTCCATGCCAGGGAGGATATTTCCATGTCAGGGAGGATATTTCCATGTCGGAGAGGATATTTCCATTTCAGGGAGGATATTTCCATGTCAGGGAGCATGATCCTAGGTCAAGGAGGGAGTTCCAAGGTCAGGGAGGGAGCTCCTAGGTCAGGGAGGATATTTCCATGCCAGGGAGGGAGTTCCTATGTCAGGGAGGATATTTCCATGTCGGAGAGGATATTTCCATTTCAGAGAGGATATTTCCATGCCAGGGAGGGAGTTCCTAGGTCAGGAAGGATATTTCCATGCCAGGGAGGGTTTTCCTAAGTCCAGATCCCAAATCCTGCCCTGGGCAAGGCTGCAGGTAGAGGAGGATGACTCCTCCGGGTCAGGGATGTCCCTCCCCTGTCCAAACTGCTGCAAGAGGAGGATGAAGGGCTCCCAGTCCTGCTGCTACAGCAGGGGGAGAGAATCCAATGCTGGGCTCGGGGTGGCTCTGCCCCTGTAAGGGACATCGTGTCCTACCCCTGTTCCTGAGCTGGGCCCTCACAGGGTGGTGGAATGGTGCTGTTCCCCAGCCAGGGGCTTTTCCACAGCTCCTGGGCTGCTGAAGGTTTCCTCTGCCTCTGCAGCTCCTAAAAAGTGCAGCTGTTGAGACCTCCCACTCTGCTGTGAGCGTTATTAACAGTGCAGGTGTGACTTCTCTGCTGCAGTAACGCATCCTTTGCGACTCTGCCCTCAGTGAGGAAGCCAGGCTGGACCTACAGCTGGTTCCAGGAGCTCTGGACCGTTTCTCATCACCACCAGAGTGTGTCCAGTGCATCCCTTGAAGAGCTCCTCCAGACTCTCCCTTTGTTCCACATCCAGCCACAGCTCATTAGAGGGTGCTTGGGGAGTGATTGTTGCTCTAATTCTCAATTTCTGGTCTTTTCATGGCCTGATCTAAACAGCTTTTTAGAAAGCAAATAAGATGCATATTTCATGAAATTCAGCTCAATATCTGTTTAATTGTCAACGCCCTCGGTGAGGTTTTCAGCCTCAGTGAATCTCTTGAGCTGCCACACAGGGAAACGGGGAGTGAATTCCTGAGCACCCAGCCTTCACCAGTCTCCTGCTCCTCTCCCTCTTCCCTCAGAAATCAGCTCCTTTGCCTGGCTCTGGCAGCCTGATTTCTTCCCAGCACAGTTTCATGGCTGGGTTTGGACTCTGAGCAGTTCCTAGGGAAAGGCCATTCCCAGGAAAAGGTTCCCTTTAATTCCCGGGATGCCTGGAAAAGGCTGCTTTGCCAGGGGGCTGTGCTGCCTGCTGGGGCTGGAGGCCAGGACGGCTTGTGCTGGCTCCAGGTGGGAGATTCCTGTGGCTGTAAATTCCTCAGGCGTGCAGATGTTCCAGCATATGTATCCCATTGCTGGGGCCAGCCTTAATGCTGGGGGAAACGCATGGGATGGTAAAACCCACATTATCTGGGATTTAGGATGTTTGCTTTGCAGAACAAGGGATTAGAGAACGGAAAGCTGAAGTGACCATCTGTCTGCAGAAAAAGGATCCCGTGAATTCAAATTTCCATGGTCGTTTTCCCTAATCTGCTTGACTTCATTTGATATCTCCTATCACAGCTGATGTCCTCGTGCCCCAAACAGTGGCAGAGTTCATTTCCAACACGTGGAAGTTTCCTCCTGCTTGTGTCTTCCTACAAGGAGCCCTGGAAACCATTTATCTGTCACACTTGAGTTCCCCATTGTCTGCAGCCCATAATTTTAGGGCTTCCAGCACCTTCTATCCCTAAAGAATCAGAGCTGGGTTTGTGTTTCTTCTACATTTAGAAGTGAAATGCAGCTCCCTCTGGGGTGGGATGACTCACGCTGTTGGACCCCATCACTGCACAAGAGTTTAGTCACCAGTTCGGGGTGTTTATACACCACTGCTGCCAGTTCTTGCCGTGTGCCTGTGAATCTGGTGGGGTTTGATGTTTCCCTGTAGAGCCCCTGCTCCGGGAAATGTGGGCACCTTGAAGTTTTGGGTTAAAAAAAGCTTCGAGGCCTTGTGGCTGTAGAGGAGAAACCTGGAGGTGTGTTGGAAGTGCTGCCTGTGGATTCACAACCCAGAGAGCTTAAAGCCCCAAGTTTATTAATTTTAAATCTCATTATCTTTAAGAGCAAATTATAATTTCCTTAAAATAGCAGAGGCATAACACCTGCAAAGAGGCAGCAGATCCTTGGTTCTGTGGTGGGGCTGTCACCGGGAGGTGCAGAAGCCTCTCCTGACTGACAGAGATGCTCGGAGTCTGAAGGAAATCAAGTCTTTTGCTTTCTTTTTGCTCCCCTTCTTTAGGATTTAGTTGTGGAGGCAGAGAGCCTGCCTCGGAGACCTTGACTGGGGTATCTTCAGCAGGACAAAGAGGTTGCTGGGCACTGATCAGCTCTGCTGGAGCGGTCTGTGGCTGTGCTGGCATCAGCATGAGCTCCCCAGGGGCTCCCAGGTGCCTTTAGAGGGCAACACCAAATAGATTGGGGTCCTCACCCCTGTGCAGGCTGCCTTGAAGCACAGCAGCTTGAGATTTATTTCATTTTTTTCTGCACTCGGTGTTCTGCCTTTCCTGCTTTTCTCCTCTTTGAGCATTTCCTTGTTTACAGCAAGGTGAGCCGTACTTACAGCGCCGGGGAATTTGTCAGGAGCTGCATTCTGCTCGTCATCTGTTCCTTGCCCATTTCAGAAAGCAATTAGCAGGCGGAGCATGTGAATAACAAACTGTGCTGGAAGGGGCTGCTCACCCAAGTGTGCCGAGCAGAGCTGCTCCTGTCAGAGCTGGGAGCTCTGGCAGCTCCAGCACCGGCTCCAGCCAGGGCCAGCAAACAGAGCTGGGGGGAGAGAACAGAGATCTGCAGCTTTGGGGTCCTTGGGGACACGGCTTTGGGGCAGGGAGTGGCAATTAGGGTCACACCTCACACATTTTGGCTTTCCTTTCTCGGTAGGAGCTGACAAGTTGTGCATCAGACTCTTAGCAGTGTCCTGAGCTGTCTTAGAATCCAAGAAATAAAACTTTTCTGCTCACTTCTGAGATGCAGCCTGGGCTCAGAGGGAGTGTGTGACTGGGGGTTTAGCCAGGGGACAGCTAAAGGATGTGGGATAACAGAGAAGTATTTCACAGACATTTTAAAAAAGTCATCTACAAATATAAGTTAATATTTTACTTCATTTCCATGGGGTGCTTCCCTGCCCTTGGAGTGCTGCACCGAGTTTGGATGCTGGAATCAATCAGGGAAGGGTGAAGCAGAGGGATTTGAGTCTGCTTCAAGTGCAAATGTCTGTGCAAACTCAAATGTGGAGCCGCCAGAGACTTTTCCATTATTCATATACTGGGTGCCTTGCTCTAAGGACGAACCCGGCACCTCCAAAACTCAGCCTTTCTAAATCCATCTTCTAAACCAGAAGCTGCTGTCTGACCCCCAGGATGAGGGACCAGAAGGAGAGGAGAGAAAGACCATCCTCAATCCCAGGCTTTTGGATATTTCCCAGCGTTTTCCTTCCCTCCCAGGTTTACTGTGCTGCCCTTCAAGCGAGCAGTCTGCCTGAAAAGCAGGTCCCACTTCGCCAGGCCTCGCATCCAGCCGGCTTCCCATGAAATAATAATCACAGCATTTAGGAAATGAAACCGTGAGCGTCGCCCGAGGGCAGGCGGGCCCTGCACAGGGAGAGTTGTGAGCGTTGGTTCGGAGCAGGGAAGCAGCAGGAGGATGGAGCTGAGTGCAGGTGACAGCCCCTGAGCCTGACGCTTCCTGACGGGCTCTGGCTGCTCCTCCATCAGCCTTTGCCCCGGGAATCTGTCCCACCTGAGGCTGTAAAGGTGAGGGGAGCTTCTGCTCGGAGCAGCCAGGGCATTGCTGGTCCCTGTGTGTTCACCTCTGTGTGTGGAGGCAGAGCCTGGTCCCAGCAAGGATTCCCAGGAGTGGCTGTGGGCACAAAGCCCCCTTTGGTTGCTCCAGATGTGTCTCTGGGAGTGGTTTGCCCGGTGGGAATGATGCTGTGCATCACAGATGAGAAAGGATTGTCTTTTCCAGGCTGTTCCCTGCACTTGCTCCTTTCATGGCAAGGAAAAAACTTTATTCCCATCCTGTCTGTCTGTTCCTCTGCTGCTGGCAGGGGATGCTTGTGTGAATCAGAACTAATCAGGGCCATATTTCATTTACCTGGACAGACATGAGCTGCTGGACCGGCGCACAAGCAGAGCCTGGTGCTGCGGTTCGCAGCCGGAAGGGAAGCGCCGTGACCAGCCAGGCTCCGAGGGAGCCCTGCTGCTTTGATTCCCTGCCTCGTGCTGGCGTTGAACAGCTGCGTTTCTTGGAACTGAGAGGGGAGGAGAAACTAGGTCAGCATCCAGCACGGCGTTAAACTGGGCATTTGCAAGTTTATTCAGCTCTGGGCACACTTTGGGCCAGTTTGGGAATGTTCTCCGTGCAAGGGCAGCCTGGGCAAGAGCTCAGCCCCGTTCCTGTCTCTGCTGTGTCAGAGGCACTGCAGCAGCTGTGCAAAAGGGCTTTGAGACCCAACAACAAAGTGATTATTTAGGAGTGCAATGTTTGCTGTTTTTATAATAGCGTGGCCCTTGGAAGTGACGGGCTGAGCTCCTGGGCAGAGGCTGCTGCCAGCTGGGAATGCCCTCCCAGCCTCACATCCGTGCTCAGAAACTCCGTGTGCCCAGGCAGAGCTCAGCTCTGTGCTCCTGCAGGGACAGAGCGCGGTGCTGTGGCTGTGCCCAGGTGCTGAGCCCTTTCCTGTGCCTGTGGGAAAGCTGGGAGTGAGTTTTTTCCTCCTGCTCCTGCAGCTCTGCAGTCCCTGAGGGTGCAGTCAGGATTTGGGGGGTTCTTCCTGCAAGGACCTGTGCAGCCCCTCCCTGGAGCGTGCTCTGCTCTCAGAGGGAGCACGACATGATCTCACTTTTGGCTGGAAGTTTGTCTCTCTCTTTCTAGACAGGAACAAATGGCTGGGAGATGGGAAAAAAGAGGAAAGGATTGTCAATAGTTAGAAATTCAGCCAGTTTTAGAATGGTTTGGGTTGGAAGGCACCTTGCAGATCATCCAGTTCCAATCCCCTGCCATGGGCAGGGACACCTTCCACTATTCCAGGTTGCTCAAAGCCCCATCCAGCCTGGCCTGGAACACTTCCAGGGATGGGGCAACTACAGCAACTTAACAAATGTTAAATTTCTGTTTATGAAAAGGCTGTTTAGTGAGCTGGGAGCCATTGAAACAGCTCTCTTAATACAGTGCAGTCTCTCAGAAAGGCCAGCAGTGCATTTGCAGCACCTGAGATGGATGAGGTGGCTCCTCTGCTTTCACCAGGAACAATTTATTTACAGGGTGAGGCTGTCAGCCCTGCACGAGCACTGCCAAAGCTGGCAGGTCTGCGGGATGAGCTTTTGTTGGGTTTATATTTCTGGCTTCTTCAGCCAAAGCTGCCTGCTCAGGCCATGGCTTTGTTCTGAGAAGAATGAGGTGGTCAAAAGACAGCCCCTGCTCTCCCTTGCCAGCTCGTCCTGCCTGGTGCTTGGCATCGCGCTGTGTGGGATGGCTCGGAGCAGGAATGAGAACTGCAAAGGTGTTGTTGCTCGTAGCTCCACGGAGAATCAAAGCCTGGTTTTTCTCTTTAGCTGGGAATTAGCTGGGGGAGTGACTCACTCTGCTGTTGAAGCAGCTAATGCTGCCTGCAGAATTATCCCGGCCACTGCAGCTTGGACTCTCCACTCTCTCTGTTCCAGTTGCTCTCGGCCGTATTTAAAATTTGTTATTGTTGCTTTTGCTTTGCTGCTTCCTAAAGTGATGAGGGGATCAACAAGAGAGGTGGGAGGAACCACTGGGAAAAATCGTTGGGATTTCATGGCATTTCCAGAATGCCAGAGCTCAGCCTGGCCTGGCTTGTGGCCTCCTTTTGTCACCAGGAGAGATCAAACACCACCAGCTTTGGATCCGCTGCCTGTGGCAGATTAATGTTTCTGTTCCACTGCAGCCTATGGCTCAGAAATAATGACCTGGTGAGAGGCACATCAAAACAGTCCATAGAAAGGTCACGATAACAATTACAGGAGCGTGATAAAAGCAATTAAGTATTCACAGCAGCTTATTCCTTGGCAAGGGCGGAGATATCCCATTTCAGAGAGGAGCAGAGGTCAGGCAGCAGAAAGGTGAGGAGCATATTTGATGTGGCAGGTGATGAATTCCCTGACTTGAGCAGGGTGAGTGTCCTTCTCATCTGTGCTCAGGGCCAGGCAGGAGCAGGGATCAGCACAGATTATGGAGAATCCTCCTTTTATACCTGCTCAGAAGGCTGTGAGGCAAAAATCTGCAGGACTTTGTGCTGTGGAGGGACAGCCAGAATTTGCACAAAACCCCGGTGAAGGTATAAGTCCTTCAGGGAGAGGGAGCAGCAGCAGGAGATGCTGGAGCCTCCTCCAGCAAGGAGGGGAAGGGGCACGTCCTCTGTGGCTTCAGCATCTCATTCCTGGGCTGAATGGAGCAGGATGGGAGCATTGGAGTGGGATGGGAGCATTGGAGTGGGATGGGAGCATTCCTGGCTGAATGGAGCAGGATGGGAGCATTCCTCATCTGAACTCAGAGGGATGGGAGCATTGGAGTGGGATGGGAACGTTCCTGGTCTGAACTGAGAGGGATGGGAGCATTCCTGGCTGAATGGAGTGGGATGGGAGCATTGGAGTGGGATGGGAACATTCCTGGTGGAATGGGAGCATTCCTGGCTGAATGGAGCAGGATGGGAGCACTGGAGTGGGATGGGAGCATTCCTGGCTGAATGGAGCAGGATGTGAGCATTCCTGGTCTGAACTGAGAGGGATGGGAGCATTGGAGCGGGATAGGAGCATTCCTGGTCTGAACAGAGTGGAATTGAAGCATTCCTGGCTGAACAGAGCGGGATGGGAGCATTGGAGTGGGATGGGAGCANATTGAAGCATTCCTGGTCTGAACTGACAGGGATGGGAGCATTGGAGCGGGATAGGAGCATTCCTGGTCTGAACTGAGTGGAATTGAAGCATTCCTGGTCTGAACTGACAGGGATGGGAGCATTGGAGCGGGATAGGAGCATTCCTGGTCTGAACTGAGTGGAATTGAAGCATTCCTGGTCTGAACTGACAGGGATGGGAGCATTGGAGCGGGATAGGAGCATTCCTGGTCTGAACTGAGTGGAATTGAAGCATTCCTGGCTGAATGGAGCGGGATGGGAGCATTGGAGTGGGATGGGAGCATTCCTGCTCTGCACTGAGCAGAATGGGAGCGTTCCTGGCTGAACGAAGCGGGATGGGAGCGTTCCTGACTGAATGGAGCAGGATGGGAGCATTCCTCACGCCACAGGCTTTATCTGCCGTGCTGCAGGCTTGTTCCTTCAGCTCTGCCAGAGGGTTTGTAGCCTGCATCCTGTGCTGTGCGAAGGCAGCATTTCGCTGCCAAGGTGATGGTGTAACTGAGATTGAAGGCCTGCATGCGTGCAAAGCCCTGCAGTGCTCGACATGGAAGTAGAAGCAGTCGTTCCTCAATCTGCTCCTTTTTGTCTTTGTTGCTGTGTGATTCACGAGGGGCAATTCTGCACCTTGAAGAGAAAACGCGTTTCCCGTGCCCAGGGTAGAGGTTGCAGCACTCCTGGGGGCTGTAGGGGTGGTCTCAGGGCAGGATTGATCCCTCGGTGCTGGGTGAGTGGCTGTGTGACATCAGTGACAGGCTGGAGAGGGTGAAGGAGCAGGATTTAAGTGCCCCGTGTTTGGATCAGCAGCGGAGCTGGAAACAGGCCCCGGGTGCCTGGGCTCTCAATCTTCTGCTAATCACAGAACTCGAGGTGAACGAAGCCTTTCTCCAATCTTCCAGGGCTGGGAGGCACAGCTTGGAGTGGAGATAGGGGAGGAGAGCTGTCAGAACTGTCTGGGGCTGGGGAGTCTCCTCGTGCTGCTCCTCTGGGATGCTGTGGGATGCTGGATGCTCTCGAGGAGCTGGAGTTACACTCCCTGCTATTAACCCCGGGCTGCTCTGTTTGCTTCTCTCCACAAGCAGCTGCGGGCTCCCTTCTCGTTGTCACTGGTGGTGGGGGTTTTGTTCAGCAGCAGTTTCACCTCTGGGCAGGGCTGGGCGACAGGCAGTGCAATTAAAGTTTGTTCAGACAAAGGCGTTTGGTGAGGAGACAGCAGTGTTGCTGAATCCACAAGGGGCACAATTAACTGATAAGAGTAAACTAATTGTTATTCATATTAAATTAGGGCACAGGTGATTTGGAAAATCTATAGACCCTCCCATATGCTTTGCAATTTTGCATTGCAGATTATGGTTTTGTAAGGCCCTTCTGGGATTCGGATTAGAGAGGCGAAGTGTGGAGCTGTGTCTGAACTGAACATACTCCTTCCTGATTGCCTGCATGATAAAAACACAAATGTGCACATCAGAGGATTTATCACTGCTTGCATACTGATTTTTCTTTTCCAGGCACAAACACAACATTTTATATATATATATATATATCCCCGTGGTTTTGTTTAGTGGCAGCTGGGTAAACCCCAACGAGGTGACGTGATTCCCACGTTGTCACATAAGAGTTTGGAGCTGGAGGTTAATAACAGGGAATGGGGGCATGGCAGGGACACGACTGCAACGGGAGCTGCTGAAGGATTTGCTGCTGGTTCTTTTGTGCTGTGCCCTCGTGGTCTGGGGATATTTGTTCTGTGGATTGTGCTCACCCCACCAGGGTGAGGTGAGGCTGCAAAGAGCTGTAGTTTCTCCACACTGTCTGGGAACGCCAGGCTGGAGCTTTTGGAGCAATTCTGTACCAGGCTCTGTTGGTTTAAAACATCTCTGGAATGAATATTTATAAACGGGACACAAAAAAAGAATCTAAATTGCTTGTGTGATCTTGGGACGTGAGATATTATGATTATTTATGCGCTTCTATGTCTCGCTTTATCAGTTCATTGTGTTGCAATCCCAGAGTGTCACGAGCTGCTCTTGAAGAAGGTTCTCTCTCAGTAAGAGCCAAAACTGCCTGGAGAGGCAGTGGTGGGACATGTGGGGACAGCAGAGCAGGAAACGGGGCAGAGGATGTGCCAGCAGCACGGCTGGAGGGTTAAGGCAGAGAGAGAAGCAGGACTGGGCTGGCTGCTGAGCATCCTGACCCCTAAAAACAAAGGGCCTGTGACTTTTGTCATCCTGGAGTCCCCATTTGGGGTTGTCTCAGCACACCCAGAGACCCAGCAATAATTCCAGCAGTGTGTGCACGTGTTGGCTTCCTCTCCTCCCTTCCCAAGCTGTGGCATCCAGCAAAGGCAAGAGTTCCTGACCTGTGTGAGGGTGCGAGGAGGGTTTGGAAATGCAGCTGAATCACAAAGCAACGTGGAGAGGTCTGGTGGGGTTTGTTTGCTAAGAGGGTGCTTCCCGATAAGTGAAAGCCCTCAGAGAACAGTTTGGATGTATGATTTAGCACCGTCTGCTCCATTCCAGGCTCTGAGCAATCTCTGCCTTGGATCCTGGCCAGGATAACGATCTGGAGCTGGACAAGGAGCCTGGGGGTTATTAAAGAACTCCTGCCAGCTCCCAGCAACGCATTAAACCATTTCCTCTTGGACGTTCCCCTGAGTTCCGCTCACCTGTGCTGGGTCTTTAGCCCACGGAGAGTTTCTTCCAGGAGGTTAAGGAGCACCTCTGCCCGTGGGGAGCTCCACGCCAAGCTCTCACCTCCCGGGCTCTGGGCCGATGCAGGCTCAGCCTCTCGGCAGGGCAAGGAAGCAGGCGGAGGTGCGAGGCTGAGGTGTCTTCACCGGAGGAAATCCCGGTGGAGAAACGCCAGGCTGGGGCTGAACTGAAGGGGAGAGCACCACCTGCTGATGCAGCACCACGGCTCCTCCGGCCTCCTGTGCCTCTGCCCTGCTCCTAAACCTGCTGTGCACACGCTGGGAAGCATCCTGAGGGCTGCACCCACAGACCAGGGACTATAAACCTCCTCCGTCCTCTTCCAGAGCCTTGAAGGGGTGGACAGCTCCTCCCTGCTGCCAGGGAGGAAAGTGTCTGCCTGTCTTCAAGGTGGGAAGGAAAATCTGTTGATCTGTAGAGTAGAGTAACAGCATGGTGCTTGTCGGAGGATATTTTTGCCCAGTGTGCAAACGGCAACCAAAGTAGGAGCAAGGATCTGTTCCAGAGAGTGGGATGGACTGGGCTGATTGAAGGGAGCACCGTAAACAGTGGTTTGGGGAATTTGGTTTGGATGGACGGTGAACAGAATTTGTTAGTTTGGTTTCTAGGTATGAGCGGCTACAGCCGCTGTGGGAAGAAGAGGAATGGTGTCAGTGTGGCAAAGTGGCCAGATTTTGACATTTTTTTCCTCCACAGCCTCTTCCACAATCTCTGGTCCCTCTCACCTGCACGACAAGGTGAGCGGGACCATCGAGTGAGGTTGTCCCTGGCTGGGTTTGAGGAGCTCAGACCCGGTGTTTCGGCATCTGGCCCATCCCACTCCTCACCCCGTTTCTGCAGGCAGTCCTGTCTCCAGCCTGGCACCGCAAGGTGACGGTAACCTGCAGCCCAGCCTGCAGCTGAGGAAACTCTCTGAGGGGAGGAAATTCCCGTGTTCAGGCAGGAAAATGAAGTTGGAGGGGATGCTGGAGGGAGTGAAGCTGCGGCTGGGGCATCAGGAGAGGCTGGATGGGAACGGGGATCTCTCCAGCCCTCAGGCTGCTCCCAGCAGCCCAGCACTGTGTGCGTGCTCTCCTGAAACATATCCTGCTATTTACTGCAGATTTGCCCTCGTGCTGCTCCCTGTGCCCCTCACAGCCTCAGCTAACGAGCTGGTTGTTCACCCGGAGAGAGGCACCGCTCCCGAGTACGGATGCTCCCGGCGCTGCCAGATGGCAAACACGGGGGAGAGGAGAAAAGGGAGCTGCAGCTTTGCTTCCTCACAGGAAAAAAGCCTGGTGGCAGCCTGTCTGCCCCGGCTCTGCTGCTGCCTGGTAGAGTAACAGCATAGGGCGAGACAGAGCGGGGTCATGGAGTGAGCCCTGGGGTGGCCGGAGCAGGCACAGGGTGTGGGGCTGGGATCATCTCCTTTAGGCTTCCATTGCCTGCAGCCGTGTGGTAACAAACCTTACATAAACCTAGCCAGAAGCACGGCGTTAATATTTTAAAAAATGACATTTAAGGTACTGAACCCGTGCTGTATTCTCCGGCAGAGCGCCTCTGTGTTTGCGTGTGCGCGCTCCCGCTCCGGGCTTTGTTTTCCTTTTATAGTGGATTGTTGTGTGTGTGTGTGTTTTACTCGGGGTGTTTTGTGCTATAATAAGAAGGGGGAGGGAGCAGGGAAATGCTGCTCTGTTTATACACAGCGCTGTCAACAGCAACGCTGCCTCTTCCAGATTCTCCTCCTCGGTGAAGCTCCCTGGATCCAGGCAAAGAGCACATCTCCCCCTTCATCCCAGGATCCTGCGGGAGGACTGGCTGAGCCTCTCCTCCCACACCCCTCTTGCCGGCCCTCTCCTGGAATCTGGCCCTGGGGAGCGTGGCAGACCCGCAGGCAGCGTGCAGACAAGTGGATACGGGAAGGTTCAAAGGGACAGCCTTGGGAAATGTCAGGGCAGTGTCTTTGCACGGTTGTTCTGCTGCTCTGATCACAGAAAGCAGCTCTGGGTGCATCACGCTGTAATTTTCATCCACAGGGATGGAGCAATGCCTCTCTATGTCCCTCCTGAGCTTCCTTGATGCTTCTCCCAATGCTTTCCACCTTTCTGAGTCTTCCGAGACGCCAGGGCAGGGCTCTGTCTGAAATGTTACTGCTCACCCATAATTTTTATAAATCTCAGGTGTAGCACATCCCCTTCCCCTCCCCCCTGAATTTTTATGTGTTTAGGTTTTGTGGCAGGAGCATTTTTATGTCTCTTCTCATTTCCCCCCCCTGCCCCCGTCACACCCAGCCCTGAAATATTCCATGAGTGTGCCCTTTTCTTATTCTGATATGGGCCTCAGGGGACATATCCTTCCTCTCCATCTCCAGCATTGCTGTAACAGCCTGGGACACGCTGGAAGAGCACTGGGCCTGAATCCACCCTTTTGATATAAGTGGCCATTATGCATTTTTAATAGACACAGAGCTCAGTGAAACCCTTAGTGCTAGCTGAGTTGGCACAAAATTCCCAGGCAAGGAGTCTTTGGAGCTGATCTCTCCCTAGGCACCTCGCAGAAAATGAGACCAAGGACAAGAAAAGGCCACGCTCCCTTTGATTGCAGGAGCTGCCGTGTTTTGCAGAGGAGGTGGCTGAGCAGGAGCTGCCTGGCTGTGCATGAAGGACTCTGGGCTGGCAGTCCTTGTTCATCCTTTTCTTCCACAGCTCGCAGGGAGAGGTTGTTTGGAGCTGCTTCCTTCCAGCATCACCATGGACAGTGCTTCAGCACGGCCTGGAGGCATCATCTCCCTGCTTTGGCCAGCACAGGCTCTGCCAGGCTCAGCAAAGCCCGTTTCCAGCTGGGGCAGTGGTGTGGAGTCCTCCAGCTCGCTCCACTTCAGGAGGAAGGAGTATGGGAACCCCTGTCCCTGCGATGGTGCAGCTGGGGTTTGTCAGTGTGCCTCGATGGCTGAGCATTTCTGGGCAATGTTTGGATTTCCAAACCACACAGCGGAAATCTCTGCATCCTCTGGAGATGCACAAGTTAAAACTGGGGTCTGAAAGCTGTAGGTTCAAAACCAAAAAGTCCAGTGAAAACGGTGGGAACCCCCGGTGAAGATCACTGGGGTTGCTCCATGCTACGGATCTCAGATCCCTGCGGACTGGAGCGTTCCCCAGGAACCGGAACGTTGTATTTTCACTTTGTTCTTCCTTTTTTGGTAAAGCATAAGTAAATCTGTCTATACCTACAGGTTTCCATGGCACTGTAACCTCACAGAGAGGGAACAGCAGGGGAGTACCGGTGGATCCGTGCACGTCCACCATGGAACAGGAGGAGATGGGGGCACAAGGAAGGGATTGATGTGGTTGGAAGCAGCTCAGGACAGGTGAGAGGTGCCTCTCCCCCAAGCTCAGCAGTGACTTTAGGCTCGGGTTAAACTGCCCAGCTGTGCACGTGGTGTCTGGAGACACACTCAGCTCACTGTGGTGTTCAGGCAGCTGGGAGAAAGCTGCTGCTGAGCATGGGTGAGCCCTGCTGGGTCAGCTGCCAGAGGGCAGCATCAGGAGATGAGACCTTTGCTCTCCCTGCCCCTGCAAGCCCTGTGTCCTCCACGTGGTCCCTACGGAGGAAGGGAGCATCCCCACGGTCCTGTGCACGGACAGAGGCCACACAAGGGTCCTGTGTGCCTGCCGGGCTGGGATGTCACAGCTCAGGGGCAGCCCATGTCACATCCAGAGCCTCCTTCCCTTGGGAAATCACGGTCCCGGTGCCAGGACCCCTGGTCAGCCCCCAGGATGGCCACGGGGGTATTTGGCTGTTTGGGTGGGATGGCTGAGCGGGGCCGTGGTGCTGCACGGCAAGGATGAGGTGTCGGGGGTGTTCCTCACTGCTCCCGAAGCCCGGGAGGGCTCAGCTGGGATCCATCGGCCCCCAGGGGCAGAGAGGAGCGGAGGGGGCTCCTCTGAAGCGCTGACAGCGGAGCAGAGCTCTGCCTGCCACCCCGGGGCTGGAGGGGAGCCTCGCCTCGCACCCAGCACACGGGCAGCGCTTCCTCCGAGCCTCCCCGAGCCCGCAGCCCTCCCCGAGCCCCCAGCCCCGCTCTCCCCGCTGAGCCCGTGGCCGCGCACCCGCCGGGCGATGCCGCGGAGAGGGAGCAGAGCAGGAGCCAATTCCTTCAGGAGCCATCTGGGAGCCTCGCCCGGCTTCTCCTGCTGTCGCAGCGAGCGAGAGGTGCCCCTGCCTGAGCGGGATAAATTGGCACAGACCGCTGGCAGCGCAGGTCCTCCCCTGGCAGGGGAGGCTGTCGGCGCTGCTCTGGATACAAAGCAGCCACGCTCTGGCTCCTTCCTCCTGCATCCCGCTGGCCTCCTCCTCCTCCTCCTCCTCTTCCTCCTCCCTGTTTGCTCGCTCCCTCCCTCCCTCCCTCCCTGCCGCTCTTTCTTTCCCCGAACGCCAGGCTGCAGAAGGCAGAGCTGCGAACCGGAGCTCCAGCGAGGCAAAGCAGGGGCGAGGAGCTCTCCCAGGCTGCTTCTCTGCGAGTGAAACACAGGCAGGGATGCGGTGAAGGAGCGTCGCTGTTGCTGCCTGGATTAACAAAGAAAACATTAAATATATATATATATACCCAAAAAACCACCACAAAGCCGGACGCAACAAACGAGGGGAAAAGGGAGGAGAGGAGGAGGCGGAGGTTGCTGGGGGAGCCCGCTCGGATGGGCGAAGAGCCGCTTTGAATTGTGCCTCTGTTCCCAGGGATTAAAGCGTGGATGGGAGCAGCTCCCCGGCCGCGATGGACAGCGAAGGCGGCTCCGGCTGTGCGGATCAGGTAACTCTCGCCTGCTCTCGCAGGCGCTGCAGGGCTGAGCCGGGCAGGACACGGATCCTTTATGCACAGGGATGTGTGGATGCAGCGGGCAGGGAACGGGAGGAAGCAGGAGACACTCCGAGCGGTTCTTCCTACCCCTCCCAGCGCATTTAAAGGACGCAGAGGGGGTCCTGGGGGCTGCAGTGCCGGAGATCACTTTGCCCCCCCTTTAGCCCGAGGACACCGAGCCGCTTTCCCCGGGGAACGCTGCCTGGCTTGTGGGAGACGCGCCCGTGTCTCGCCTCCAGGAGCGCCCAGCATCGCCCTCCCCGCCCTGCGGCTGCCCCGGGGCTCCCCTCGGGCTCCCGTACCCCTCTGTGCATCCGTGCGGAATTAGGGGAGGGAGGGGAGACGCGACCCGGAGTTGCTTTTCTCTTCCCTCGGTCATCCCCTGCCTTTCCTTCGCACCAGGAAGGGATGGGGTTCGGGAGGAGGGGGAACCGAAATCCCTTTCATTCGTGCCAGCAGTGCTGGGAGCCAACTTTGAGGCTGCTTGAAGGGAAAAGCTTCCCGAGTGCTGTCTTTTGGGGGAACGGGAGATGGCCGAGCAAGGCTTTGCCGTCTGGGGAGGGATCTCTGTCCTGTGTTGTGGAGTGGGAGTGGGAGGGGATGAAAAATAGTGATTGTGAGGGAGAAAGTCAGTGCTGATCAATGAAGCTGCCCACAAAGGATGCTCTCCTCTCCCTGCTGGGCCTCTCTCTGTCTCAGTTCCTGGGTTTCTGACCGTGAAACTCCGAATTTCTCTCAGCCAGAGCAGAAAGCACAACTTCAAACAGCGCTGGGAGGTGTCTTTGCCCAGATGTTTGGGAAAGCACTGAGGAGAGCCCGATGTTTGCAGCTGTGGAGCCCCAATCCAGTCATTCCCAGCGAGCAGAGGTCCTGCCTGGCCATCCCTCGCTATCTTGGGCAGGATCTCGCTGCTGCAACATCCATTTGCTCGGTGCTGCCTGCCACATCCCCCTCCTCCCCTTGCCTTCAGGGGCTTCTGGCTGGCTCTTGGCACGGGGTCAGGAAGCATTTGCTTTGATTACTTAAATAATGACGTGTCCCAGCAGTCCCCACTGGCAATCCCGAGCCCCAGAGTGCCACCAGCCACTGTAAGAGCCTGGGTGAACATTTAGGGAGTTTGTGGCCCAGTGTGAGAGACTGGCAGAGACTCTGGAGTGTCTTGCACAGGTCTGCACGCTCTTGTCTGGATTGTTGGTGTCCCTGAACATCTGCCTCAGTGAAGGGATTCACCAAGATCTGGCTGGAAGGTTACAGGGGCTGGGATTGCTTGGCTCACCTGGCAGGGATGGCACTGAAAAGGTGTGGAAAGGAAAATGGAGGCACTGGGGAAAAGATGGGTAAAGTATCTCCTTTCTGTGTGAAACGCTCAACTCTGCTTTCTGTGCCAGCCTCAAGGAATGCAGAAGATGTTCTGGTGAAGGAATCCAATAATTGGAAAGAACATTTCTCCCAGAAGGGTTAATTCTGTGGTAGGGGCTTTGGAAATGGCCAGAGCCAGCAGGACAGTGAGTGTTACTATAAAGGGAAGGCAGCTGATCAATAATTTTATTTTCCTGTTTGAATATTTATGTGTGCGGGGAAGGCAGAGGAGGAAACGTGCAACCGGCGATGTTGGCTCTGAGTACGTTCCCATTCCACGCAGCTGAATCACAAATCCCTGCCTGCACCCCTCCATGGGCATTCCTAGGGAAACTCTGTGGGATTCTCCAGTGGGAATCCCAGCACGGCACTGACGGCTCCAGTGGGAGCTGCTCCCCCAGCCAGGTGCAGAGCAGGGGACACGAGTGTCACGTCTTCATTCTCTGGGACAGAAGAGCCACAGCGTCTCCATGAGAGTGTCCCTCAGCGCAAGTGTCCGCAAGGAGGAGAGGGGGAAAGCTTTCCCACCTGGCTTCCCGAAGTTTCCTGTCCCACTGAGGTGGCTCAGAGAGGAGAGGGAACACAAAATGCCCCAACCCTGGCAGGGGCTCTCCCCCTGCCGGTGTCACCAGGGTCAGCCAGTCTGCGCCTTTGTCCTCGGCAGGGCAGTGTCTCCAGAGCTCCAGCCAAGCTCAGGGATGCTGGATTTGCTCTTCCCTGCCTGGAGCTGAAGTGTTGTTGTGGATCTTTCTGGGGTTTCTCTGCAGTTATGCACACGCTGAGGCAAGGAGAGCTGTGAGTGCCTCCAGAGTGCAGGGCTGGTTGGGTTTTAGCATCCTCACCCTGTTCCTTCCTCACCCTGCTCCATCCTCACTCCATCCTCACCCTGTTCCTTCCTCACCCTGCTCCATCCTCACTCTATCCCCAGCCCTGTTCCTTCCTCACCCTACTCCATCCTCACCCTGCTCCATCCTCACGCCATCCTCACCCTGCTCATCCTCACCCTGCTCATCCTCACCCTGCTCATCCTCACCCTGTTCCATCCTCAGTCCTGCTCCATCCTCACTCC
>VZTJ01002237.1:464076-480627 GCA_013397795.1 Orthonyx spaldingii | reverse complement strand
TTCCTCCCTCCCTTCCCTTCCTTCCTCCCTTCCCTTCCTTCCTCCCTTCCTCCCATTTTTGAGTTTCCAGCCCTTTCCCCTCGAGGCCAAGCTGAAGTTGGTGGCACAGATTTGGGGACAGGCGAAGGGGGAACGTTGACAACCAAACCACACAATCCTTCTGCATAAAACTGAACGAGTCAGGCACTGTTTCTGCCCTGCCTGCAGCCCTTTGTCTCGCCTTCCAGAAGGCTCTGCAGGCAGGAGGCTCAGGCTGCTGGAGTTGATAACTCACCTGAGAGCCCCAGTGACCGGGGCCCAGAGCAGAGTGGGAGCTGTGCAGTGCTGGGACCCCAGGGCCTGTGGAGGAGGGAGAATCCCCATTTGGGGTGGGATCAGCCCGTGCCCCTCTCTGCTGCTCGTGCTCTGGGGCGCTTTCAGCTTGTGAAGCTTGGGATGCTGCCCAAAGCTGTGCTGCACTGGGTGGATCTGGGAAAACAGAGGGTCAGGGACTCCAGGGAAACCTGTTCCAAAGGGAGCCTGTGCTGGAGGCAGAGGGAAGCGGTGTCTTTCCTCTGCACTGAGAACCAGCACACTCAGAGAGACTGAGACAGAAAATCTTCTCTTTTTTTTTTTTGTCAACGTGACAGTGAGTGGGAGGACCAGGAGTGTCCAGGTGTCCTCACTGATGTGCCACATCCCCATTTCTATAGCCTGCATTTGGCATTTCCCTGGAAGCCCCAGTCCCTCGAGCTGCAGAGTGGCCCCGTGCAGCACCCTCAGAGCTCAGCCAGTTCTGGTTCCTCCCTCTCCATCTCAACCATCATTTCTGCTCTGGCTCGTTATCATCTGAGTCAATGAGTTTAGTAACTCATGTTTTTAAAGATTAGTCATCTGTAGGAGTGACATTTGAAAGACTGACAGTTCCAATCAAATCACAAGGGCTGCTCTTGTGCTTGGAGATAGTTGTTTAATTAAAAAAAAAAAAAAGGTAAAAATCAACCTGACTAATTAAGTGTGGTACCTTGAGATGCAGCTGAGCAAAGTACAGATGTGGTCCTAGGGAGGAGGAAGCTGCTGGGCTGGTGGGGTTTGGGCTGGGTAGGCCTGAAGGGAGAGTTGGTGGGGTTGTGCTGCAGCTCTGAGGGGGCTCCCCAAGCCCTGCTCCCTCCCTGGGCAGGGTGGTGACAGCCGTGATAATGACGCTGTAATTTGCCGGGGTTGATTTGAGATGCGCCGTAATTACCCTGTGATTACAATATTCTTAGAGCAGCCCTTGCAAACCCCTCCAGTTCCTCTGAGCTCCCCGAGGGCCCGTCTGGCACCTCACCTTGCAAGTAAAAGCCTGCAGGGGAGCCTGGCTGTGTCAGAGGAGGGGTGGGTGCCCTCAGCCACCTGGAGATCAGAGTTCCCTGCTGCTGAGACACTCTGAGGACCTCAGGGAATATTTGGTGGCAGGATGGTGCTTCTTGGCCAAGCAGGACAAGCTTTTCCAAGGGCTGAGGATGCTCCTGGGAAGGGCAGGGGTGGGGAGTGATGCTGGCAGGGGGCACAGCACCCATACGTGCCTTTCTGCTGTGACAGCCTCGTGCTCACTGAGTTCTGAGCGGTGAAACTGGCGGCTTCACTCTGCCTCCAGCTTCTGTCTGGCTCCTCCATGTCTCATTCAGAAGATCTGGCATGGGCTTGGACCTTGAGTAATTCTAAAATTAAGAGAAATGACCTCCTCCAGGCCATGGGATTGGCGTGAGCTGGGCTCTGCCAGCCCCTCAGGCACTGGTGCCTGTGCCATCGCTGCGTTCAGCCTCTGAGCTCCTTGAGCCTCACAATTCCTGGCCAAGAGTGGCAGCAATTTCCATCTCACCTCCCGAGCAGGCTGAGCTGAGGTGAGCCAAAATAACTCAGCCACAGGGAAGCCAGAGTCAGAACCAGGCTGGGGCTGGAAGCTGGACAAACTGGAACATTTATCCTGTGCCTTTGCCTCTAAGAGCCAAATCCCATCTCCTCGGGCAATGCTGGAGCAGCTCCAGGTTTCCTGGATTGGCATCTGGGGGTTTTGTGCTGGTAGGAGAGAAGGAAGAGAATATTCCTGCATCTCCAAGGTTCCCTGCCAAGTGCCTCTCAGATGGAAGGTGGGCCAGGTTACCCTGATGTGGCAAAGGTTCTCAGGCAGGCAGAAGCCTTCGTGTTCCCTGGGAGGGAGTGGGGAGGGAAGAAGGATGAGAGCAGCACGGGAAGCCCTGTGTGCTCCTTTGAGCAGGCCCAGCAGGGTCAGGATTTCTGCAGGGAGCAGAAACCCAAGGGAGATGATGTAAAAATGACCTTGCTGCTTGCCAGCGGGTTGTGCAGGTTTGTGGCTGCACTCGTGGACTGCAGGACTGCGAGCACCCACTGACTGCATTGCAAGCTGCAGAATTACAGTTGGGCATCTGCTTAATCATCCCAAATCCCCCCCTGCTTCCCTTTCCACGCCATGGCACCAAAGAATCGATGTTAATGCCTCACTCCCATCAGTGACTTCTGCAGAGGTCACTGCCAGACTCTGTTTGGGCACCCAGCACTGAGCAGGGACCGGGATTTGAGCCTTATCCCTTGAAAGGAGCCATCTAACGAGGATGGGAGCTGGGAATTTTCCCTGTGGGCTGATGTAGTGGTTGATTTCTTGACCAGGGAGCTCTGAGTGCCACGCTGAGCTTTGCTGGAGCTGTCCTGGAAGGCCACAGGAATGAAAACCTGCAGGAAATAGTGCTGTGACTGACACTGCTGTGCCATAAATCTGTTCCTGCAGTGCTGGGGTGTGCTGTGGTGTCGCTGGGATGGAAGGGAAGGAGGACTCTGGCTCAGGGTGCAGCAGTTAACCTGGGAGCTCCTCTGCAGTGGAAAGGTGGTTTGAAGCAAGGCAGAAATTTAGAATTTACAACCCAGACACTCCTCAGTTCAAATTCCCAGCGTGGCTGCTCCCGGTGCCTCTGAAACACAAAGCAGCTCGTTCCAGGCTGGCTCGGCTCGGGGGCAGCACGTGTTGGGAGCAGCAGGGAGGAGACGCCGGTGGGAACTCACAGCAAGGCCAGCAGCTCTCTGCCTCCCCGGCAGCAGCAGCCTCCCTGTGCTCCCAGGGCTCCTGGCTGCCCCTCTGGAGCACCTCCCAGCCCGGGAGATTGCACAGTGTGTGCTCCTGCAAAGCAGTTTCTACTTCACCTCTGTCTTCAGGGACTTGTGCCTGCAGCAGCTGCTGTTTCCAAAAGTGATGGAGGATTTGGGTGCCTTCGTGGTTTTTCCCCCAGCCTTTGAAAAAAAAAAACACCTTTAAGATATTTGATGTTTGCTACTGAAAGGTGTTTCATGTTTTTGAATCACGTTTTTGAAAGCTAAATCCCTTTTTAAGGTGTTTAGAGAGCCCAGTGGTGGCTTTCTGCAGTGGGAGAGGGAGAACTTTCACACAGCTGAGAGCTTCTCTTCCCCTTTTTCTCTTATACATTAGAATCAGGTTATTAATAACTCTTTTAAAATAGAGCAGGGTTTAATTTCTTCCAGGGTTAGGGAGGAACTCTAATTAAAAGTGAGTGCTGATGGCTGTGGGGCTGCTGAGCTGCTCCCAGGTGTGTGCCCTGCCCTGCTGTGCCCTCCTGGCACTGGGTATGGGAGGAGAGCAGTGTCATCTCCAGGTCTGGAGTCGAGAACATTGATGAATTGGGGGATAAAATGAGTCCTTGTGGCTTGCTGGGCACAGCTCTTCCCGTTTGAGGGTTGGATTTGTGAACTTTCCCAGGAGCCAGCGTGAGGGGAGGCAGCTCCCGGCATATCCCACCCGCCCAGGGCTCCAGGTGCACCCACAGAATCCTTCACCATTAATTCAGACAGGGCATAAAAGCCTCTCAACCACCACCAGCACGAGCTGTGGAGTGGTGGAGGTGATGCAATCCTTGCTCAGCATCAGTGAGCACCACATTCTGTCTCCTTTTATCGTCCCGTTGTGTTGCACTGGTTTGGCTGGTTAGGCTTCCTTGGGCAGAGGGAGAAAAGGAAGTCCAGAGAAAGCCTTGACACGTTTGGCTCGATGATTCAGCCTTGCACATCCTGAAAAAATGCAGTTTGCTGGCCTGCAGGTTGGAAAGGTGAGGCTTTTCCTCTGGAAAAGTGAGGTTGGCCGTTCTGAGCTGCCACCTCTTCCCGTGAGGTGTCACGTGCCTCCAAACCCCTCGGACAGAGCATATGCAAAGCCTATTATGAAGCTGTGGAATTTAGCCCAATCACGTCGAAATTGGGTCATCCTTTGTTAATGTCACTTGTTCAGATCCATGGGAGTCAGCGGTGCACGAAACATTCAGAGCAATGCCGGCCACAGAGGTGGGAATAGAGAATGTGTCTGGTCCTGGCAGCGCTGGCGTGGCCTGAGCCGAGCAGAGGGGACAGCCCAAGGTGTGTGCTGTCACCACATGAGGAGACTTGGATGGAGAAACCCTTAAATGAGCTGATTTGTTGGATCATTTTCCCAGCATTCACCCACAAAGCAACCTTAACGAAAATCCACCAACTTTTCCCGAAGAAAAACAACTCCCAGTTGCCTTTCTATTTTGGAAGTGGGCTGTAAGTCAAACAGCTCGGCAGAGATGCTTTTTAAAAACCATCTGCGAAGTGCAGCCATTTATCAGAGAGGATTGGGTGCTGGAGAGGCTTTCTCAGCCCAGACCTGAGTCAAGGCACAGCTTTCCTGGCTGGAGGGAGCGTTGGCAATCCTGGCAGGGCAGAGCATCCTCTGGAAGCAGGAAGGGCAGGGCTGCCCCTGGAACTGGTGGCATTCCCTGGAGAGGCTCTCCTGGCATCCAGGACCCACGGCAGCCTCACCACTGCTGCTGCTGCCAAGTGTGTGACACATTTTTTTTGCTCCTGCTTTGCTTAGTGCAAGAAAATTGCAAAGCCCAGCTCCAGTCCTTTCCAAAACCACTTAATAAAAGGATTCCTGCCTTTTCCAGCCTTGGACAAGATCCCTGTGTGTCTTTGGAGCAAGGAAAGGAAGTGCCTGTGGTTAGGGGGGAATCAGCACGTGGGCACTGTGGTGGTGACTGCAGTGTGAGAACCTGTAGAGGAAAATAAACACATTTAGGACAACAAATCCAATCTTTCCAAGCTCTCCCAGGAGCTAAGCCTTGCTGTTGGAAGCAGGGAAATCTTGGGACTGTGTCACAGCCACCACACCTCCTGTCCTGATTCCACCACGGAGGGGGGATTAATCTGGAGAAGAGAAAGTTTCTGATGCTTGTTCAAATTTGGCTGAAGCTCTGAAACTCAAGGGGTTTTGTGTTTCCCAAAGTGGTGGGTGGTTCATTCTAATTCTGGGTATGCAGTTTATTCACATACACAACTAATCCTTTTTGGAATCCTGTTAAGTTCTTGTTCTTCTCAGTATCCTGTGGCAATAAGTTCCAGCAGCTAATTGTGCTTGTGTTGAGCTCCCTTGATCCACTTTGCTCATGCTTGCTTTAAAATTTAAGTGTTGTTCTGAGAAGCTTGGTTAATTTTTTTTTTTTTCTGGGACATAATCAGTGTTCTTGATCCCATTTGTGGCAACAGGGCTCGGGCTGGAAGGGAAGAAGAGCGGGTCAGGTTTTGCCTCAGCTGTTGCAAGGTCAGGGAAGTTTTGTGCCTCAGTTTCTGTGTGTGGAAAACACAAGGAATGGCCCAGCAGCCAAGGCAAGGGCAGTGCCTGTGGTTTGTAGGTGGAGGTGGAGAAAATATTGAGTGAAAAAAACAGCCTCCTGAAATGGAGCTTCTTTACCAAACTTTTCCAGTATTTCTGAATTTCTGAAATTAAAAAAAAAAATGAAAAGAAGAATGAATTATTTCTCTATATCTGGTCATAGGAATTATTTTAATTTTTTAAAAAAGGAAACAAATGCTGGGTGAAGAGATGATGCAAACCCTCACCCTCCATCCCAGCACTGACTCCACACTTTGGATTCCCATGGATGAATCCGGCTCTCCTGCAGCTGGAAGAATTCTCCTGGAGACCCGAACCATTTCTGATCATTCTCCCTCCCTTTTCTCCCTTGCAATCCAAGGTTTGTGCTGCACAGAGCAGCTCAGGGGTGCCCAGTCCCCCTTGCAGCAGTCTGGGAGGGTTGGCCTGAAACCCCTCTGTCCTTTTGTCCCCTGGATCGGGAGAATGGGAGCTTGAAAACACCACCCCTGATGAAATCCTGCAAGAAGCAGCAATTCCGTGTGCTCATTACTCAGTTCTGGCTACATTCAGCTTAATAACTAAACAGCAATTAGCTCCACAGTTTTGCTACTATACTTATAATAGCCCCCATTAAAGTTATGGGGTTTTTAGGCAGTAATGGCTTACAGAGTAATTAACGAGCAAGAGGCTTTTATTGCTACCTTTATTTTTAGCCTGTGCTTTGCAAGCCTGCTCTGCCAAATACCAAAAATCTTGGAGTGCCCACCCCCTGCCAAACGGTGGGAAAGGAGCAGGGATGTGGGGGGAGCACCTGGAGCTCAGAATTGCTCCAGAATCCTAGAATTCCACAATTATTTGGGTTGGAAGGGACCTTAAAGCTCATCTCATTCCACCTCCTGCCATGGGCAGGGACACCTCCCACTATCCCAGGTTATTCCCAACCCCATCCAGCCTGGCCCTTTGTCCTGCCTCAGCCTTGCCCCCAGTGCCTGCTGTGCTGTGACCACCCCGTGCCTCAGTTTCCCCCACTGGGAAGGGGTCAGGACATCCCTGCACTCACATCCCTGGGGTTGATTTCTGTGCCAGACTCCTGCCTGAGCCTGGGTGTGAATCCAGGAGGGTTTTTTTGGGGTTGTGGGTTGAGGTGGGCAGAGCAGAGGGACCAGCTCTGCCTTGTGCCACTCCAGCATCACTTTCCAGCAGGGATCAGACCCAGCTGCTGCTGCACAAGTGAAAGAACCCGGCACTGAGATTTAGGGGATGCTTTGCCCGGAGGGAAAAGCTTTGGGTAAGAATATCCTGAAGTGTGAGTGTTCATTTTCTTTGCAAAGCTTTTGTTGCAGGTTTTGGCAGCGTTTGTTTGATATTTCCTGGCTGGTTTGGAGCACAACAAAGAGTTTGCTACGTTTGTTTGGGGATTTTTTGGGTGTGTTTTTTTTAAACATCTAGACAATGTTTTTACTCCAGTAAGATGTATAAGTACAAATCCAAATCAAGCCATTCTTTAGTTTAACATTTTTCTAAATCACTTCTCTTCGGTGTGGGCAAACCAAGGATTAATGACACTGGGGCTGAGCAGTCCCAGAGGAGGAATGAAGGTAAAACTGCCTGTAAAGGTTGCAGATCAAATCACTCGTTCCTATGGCAAGTGTCAGAGCTGATGCCAATTAACTTGATTTAAAAAAAGAACCTTCAGTGTTTAATAATCCAGCGTGTTATTAACACGTGGCTCCAGGATTTATTAAAGCTTTTTTATTAGATCAGTGCCCTTTCCATATTGTCATTCCTCGACACCATTGCCCTCTGCCGGAGGATGGGGATCTCTTTCACCACGTGGCACCCGATTCTTCCCAAAACTGTGCAAAACTCCTTGGGTTTAGGAGTACTTTAACCCCAAAATCACTTAGATTTGAGCCAGCGATTCGTGTCTTTCACTTCACTTTTCCAAAGTGAAAAAAAAAAAAAAAAATCAGGATACTTTCCATAGTGGAAAATAGAGTTTGATCGCTTTAATTGATGTTTAAATTTGTTCCTCCTCCTTCATTTCCCTGGGGAAGAGGACAGAGCAGGAGTTTAAAGCTGACAATCTGAACGAAGCAGGTTTTGTTTGGAACATTTTCAGTGGGAAAAGCCGGGTGCTGTTATGGTGGGGAAGGGGCAGAGTGAATGCCTTGAAGAGGAGCATCGTTTTCCTCAGACCAATTTTCGTCTCATGCCACAAACATCAACAAAAATCATCTCCTGGCTTTGGCAACAAGGGAATTTTGGGGTTTAGGGCAAGCCCTCTGTCTCGGGCTGTGGAGCTGTGACTCCTCTCACCAGCAGTGTGAAATTACAGGCTGATGTTGTTCACGGGGGGAGATGGATTTCACCCTTGGCAGCTTTGACACGTGAGGGAGAGGGGGGAGCGTGGCTTTGTCACACTGAGAGCCGGCGTCACCTCACACCGAGGCCCTCCACGGCACCAGGGTGGTGAGAGGGAAGCTTGAAATACCCTGCATGGAGATTTCACAGTGCTCACAGCAGCCCCAAAGGAATTCTTGCCATGTCCTTCAGCCAGGGTCATCAATAAAAGCCAATCCCTTCAGGAATTAGCAGCGAGGAAATGCCTTGGCTGCAGAGCACAGCCCGTGGTGCTCCCTGGATGTCACTGGGCAGCTCAGGGTGCAGAGCGTGGCCAGAACTGGAGTCAGGCTCTGGCTCCATGTCCCTCCCAGCCACCCATCACCATCTGGGACCCACCCTGTCGTGTCCCTTTGGGGACATTGATGGCAGCCACTGCATCCGAGTGGCACCTGCAGCGCCGAGGCGCCCGGTGGTGCAAGCAGAGCTCAGCCAGCCCCGGGGGGACGGGGAAGGGAACATTCCCTGTCCCTGGCAGCTCTCTCTGCTGGCCCACCAGTGGGCTGTGCTGGCCCTGCTGGGCTCTGCAGCTCCACGGTGACAGCTGAGTGACCAGGGAGCTGCTGAACGCTCTGGAAAAAATTAAAAGGAATCGATGCTGGGCAGAGCAAAGGACAAATGGTTGGAGCCTGCTCTTCTCCCCGGTGCTGAGGGGCTGGAAAGCAGAGCAGCACCCCAGCCCAAAGGTGCCCATTGTCCATCAGGCCAAGCCCAGCCTGCCCCATGGGAGGGGGAATTGAGCCTGGGTTGGCAGGAGGCAGGGAAAAGGCATTTTAAGGTAGGGGCACTGTCTGGAGGAAGCTGCCTGTGACAAACAGGGCAGTTGGTGGTGCCAGCCCACTGTGGCAGCTTGCCAGGGGCTGTGAGTGGGCTCTGGGTGGCTTTTTGAGCTGTCATTTGCTCCCACCCCCTCTCCAGCAGCAGAATCCTTTCCTTGGTGCGTTTCTAGGGAAGGCACTTCACCCGGTGAGTTGTTCAGGTTTCTGGCTCCCCCCACGGCCCTGCCCTGCAGGGATGCTCAGGGGACGTGTTCCAGCTTTATCAGAGGATTCAAAGGATGCCAACACTCCGTGTGCTCTGCTCAGGCACGGTCAGCAGCCACAGGGACAGCAGGGATGAGGCCAGATGCTCTTTCCTGAGGGCACTGTGCTTTGGCAGAGCCAGGCCAGCGGGATTTCTCTGGCTCCGAGAGCTGGACAGCGATGCAGCAGAAGGCTGATGCTTGCTGGAATAATTCCTCCTCTTCCTCCCTGGTTTATTTTGTCTGAATGAGGCTGCTTTCACTAATTCTGAGAAAAAAAAAAGGAGAGAACTCTGATGGGAGAACTGTCTGTTGGCTGGGAATTTTCCTACATGTTTGGTTTTTGTATGTGTGGAAAAAAAATGATTCACTGCAACTTTAGTTGAAGAACATTTACATGTCACCTTTAAGGACAAAGCCCAACCTATGTCCTCCTTCCCTCTTGTTTCCCCTGGTAAATTAATACCTCTGTGATTGAAGGGCTAATTTGGAAGGACCAGGTTCTGTCCAGCCACCTGAATATCGCTTGAGTGCAAGATTCCTTTAGAGGAAAAACCTGTCAGTTCTTGGAGCCATTTCACTCCAAGTGGGCTCAGTGCCGGGGGCTGACAGTGCAGCCCAGTGGCCAAGGGAAGCTCAGATCAATCCAATTTGGGCTAACCAGGGATCTGAACCTGGATTTCTCCATGCCTGGCCCATGCAAGCAAGGAAAAGCCAGCTCTGGGAAAATATTTGCACGAGCAGCGTGGCATCAAGAGCCAGGCTCGAGGAGCTCCCTCTGATTTAAGGAGGGGATCTGATAATTCCCATCTGACCGGCAGCGGGAGAGCATCCTGCTCCCTCTGCAGTACCCCTGGGCTCTCCCTGCCTGTGCTGCAGCCCTTTTAGCAGCCTCTAATGCGTTCCCCCCCGTGGGAGCAGTGGCACTAAAGGGCTGCCTGTGTTTGCAAAGTGCCCACCGCGCGCGGAGCCCCGCTAAGTGCCGCGCTTTGCTCGGCTGAAGCGCAGTCTGCTTAAATCTTGTATGTGCTCAAACGAAGCCACTGTGGCACTTTAATACGCTCCAGGCACAGCACCTCCGGCAGGGAACGGACCTGAGCAGGCTGCTGGAAGCCTGAGCTGAAACTGGCTGTGGTGGAGATGCCGGCAGCATGGGCTGAGCTGAGGGGATGATGATGGGGAAATAAGGGATCGCGTTTCTGTGCCCCAGGAGCAGAGGTGCAGCCGCCCCAGGAGCAGAGGTGCAGCCACCCCAGGAGCTCTGCCCGGCCAAGGGAGAGGATCTGGAGGGTCACAGCACGGGCTGGTGTGGCCACGCTCGTCTCTGCTCCTTGGCTGCTCTTGGGATAGATTCTTTTCTGCTGGGGTGGCTCAGACACTGCGGCACCAAGCAGCTTTTGCTCTCCTGACGAGAGGGACTTGCTTGACAAGAAGATGCAAAGGGCCCTGGACACCCAGGAGGCATCTCCGTGCAGGGGTGGGACACACTGCTGCTGCTCGCTGCCTCAGTGGGGTTCGTCCTTCTCCAGGAGGGTTTGGGAACTCTGGTGCTTTCTCTGCCTACTCGCCTTTGCTCTGTGTTGCAGGTTTCCTTCCACATGAGTCCCTGAGGTTCCTGCTGGCAGCTCCAGCAGTGCAGCCCTGCAGAGGTGCCCTCCTGCTCCTGGGCTCAGCAGCCGAGGCCCCTCCAAACCTGCTTCTGCAATGGGTGGGTTGTAAGCACTGGTAAGACCCACGAGTCGTGTCGCCTTCGCTGCTCTCTCCCTCTCTCGCGTTCTCTCTCTCTGTCCTTGCTCCTTCCTGCCCATTTATTTCTGTTCTCCATGTGCTCTGCTGTTCTGTCTCTGGGGTTTTCACTGTCAGGTAATGAGGAGCTGTGGGCCCAGTCAGTCTTGGAGATGCCGAAGAGACGAGACATCCTGGCTATCGTGCTGATAGTTCTGCCCTGGACACTCCTAATCACCGTCTGGCACCAGAGCACCATTGCTCCACTGCTTGCAGTGCACAAGGGTGAGAGAAACCAAACCAGCCCATGCCCAGCCTGTGCATCCCCCCTTCGCCCTCATCTCCTCTCTCATTCCATTCCTCCATGAGCCATGCTCATCTCAGCCCCCAGACCATGCCCATGCAGGAGCCTCCTCCCCACCTCTGCTCCAGGAACAGCCCGGTGCTCGTAGGGGCTCTTCAGAGGCATCAAACTCCACGTCATGGGGTGTGCTGGCTGCACTTGGAGAGCTCTTTATGGCTCCAGAGTGCTGCTTCTCTTTGTTCCCCGAGAGAGGATCCCCTCCCCGCTGGCCTTTGCAGCGCTCCACACACGGAGTTATTCCAGAGGGAGAGCTGCAAAAGGGAGGGCAGAGGAGACAAAGCTGCCACTCGAGGCAGCTGCTCCGGGAGAGGCTGAGAGCACTTTTTAAGGAAAGCAGAAAAGCAGGGCTCCTGCACTTGAAGGAGAAGGCAAGAGTCAGATCTCACCTGCCTGGGGGAGTTAAAGTGCAGTGAGAAATCGACTTCCACACTGCCTGTCACACGCTGCAGTAAATGCAGCCCAAACCAGGGGGCTGCAGGGAGTTCTTTTGGCCAGCAGCATCCTTGTTTGGGTCCTGTTCTTGGCACAGCAGCAGTATTTAAGGGCTGTGAGGGCTCTTGGTGGCTGGAAGAAGCCACGCCTGCCTTCTGCCACCTTCCTTCTTGGTTCTGCCCTTCTGCTGTGGGCAGGCTGGTCTGGGGGAAGAAGGCCAGGTCATTTTCAGGGCCCTTTCATCCTCTCTGGTCCCTTTCTCTGGGGGATTCTCTCCCCTTTTAGTGTTTGTCCCCATCCTCCACAGCTGCTTATCCCTTTGCTGGGCACTCTGATGGGCAGCCTGAGTTGCAGGACGTTCAATCAGTCCCGAGCACCTTTCCCTTTCTCCTGACAGCCACTCCTGAGGCTTTGGGCAGGCAAAAATGACTCTGATCCCTGCTGGAAGGGGGACAGTGTTTCAGAGGGTGAGGGATCTACTGGGCTCTAAACCAGGACTTTCAAGATGGCTAAAAACTCGCTGCCTGTCTGTACAGCAGTTTGATTCCCTGCCCTAAAAGCTGTTTGCTGTGAATGGCCACTGCAGCTACAGCACAGAGACTGCTCCAATGGCTCAGTCAAGAACTCACCAATGACCTTGATAAGACACTTCTGTGCTTCTCTGAGCCCCCAGTGGGAAGTGAGTGGTGGTAGAGACCGGCCTGGAAGCTCTTGAGAGGAATCATTTTGTTCTTGTGAAGCGTTTCTGAGATGCTCTGCTAACAGGTGCTGAGAGGTTTGTGCACCTGGAGGTGCCCAGACCAGCAACACTTCCAGGGTTTACAGCTGAGGCTTTGACCTGCAGGGCTTTGCAAACTGTCTCAGGCCCCGTCCTGGCTGATTACATTCGTGTGTGTGTGTGTCCAATGCATTTCGCAGATTTATTTCTGAATCGATTCCAGCGTTCTCTGCTCTCAGAGAGCTCTGCTGTGTGATGCTGAGGTGCTTTGCAGTACACGGGGTCCGATATCAACAGGTACCCCGTGCCCTCCCCCAGATATCCACTGCCCTCTGCCAATGCCATGGAGTACCAGGCCTTCGTTTGGTTCAGGTATCAAAGTCTGTGCTGCTGGAAGAATCACACGCTCCGAAAAAGCCATGGCTGGTCCCCTGCTGGGTCAGATCTAATGGCTCTCTGTTCCTGTTCTTTCTCATCTCAACTTCCTGGTAGTTACCTGGTTTTGCAAAATCTGTGGCTCAAAGCGTTCCGTGCCCACTGGAGAGGCAGCCTCACATCCTGAGCGGGGGTCCCCCTTCATCTCTGCAGACCGCGGCGTTCCCGCTGCTCTGCAGTGCAAACCCTGCAAGCTGCACCCTGGAGAAGTGGCAGGTGTGTCAACACTGGTTCCCCTTGAGCTGATGGTGGACAATTGGCAGGGATTTTGTATGTTTGGGTCAGAATACCCAATCTTTAGGCTGTTCATTGCTCACATCTGCACCCCTGAGTGGGCTGTTATGTTCAGAGGCTGGAGGGGCCTTTTTGAGGCAGGTTAATCAGAGGCAGGGGAAAGTCTCTGCAGGAAAAAACCTACAATTACAGGCTTTAATTTCCACTCTCCATTTCTGGGTTTGCAGTGTGTCTTTCCCTACTTCTCTGTGGCTGTCAGAGAGCAGTGGGGCACTGCAGTGTCCTGCCCATGCCACGCTGCTGGGGATCTTCCCTGGCCTGGTGTTTTCCACCAGTTATTTCCCCGAGTCCCAGTCCAGGGGCTCCAGTGCCTGAGTGCAGAGCTGTGAGTCCTGTCCCACCAAGCACTGAAGCTCTTCAGGAATGATGGATCATCAGCCCATGTTGCTGTTTTCTTTATCCAGATCTACTTGCTCTACAATCCTGTCTCTTCTGGCTGCTTTTTGAAGTTTCTTGTTGTGAGCACTCAGCCCAGTTGTCCTGGGCTCTCAGGCCGTATTTTTTTTTTTTAATGCTGGTTTTCTAGCAGCAGAATCTTCTTTTCTCATGTGTGTTTGTCCCTGATTCCTTTATTTATCCGCACACTTCTTTACGAAAGCCTCCACCCCAGCCTGTTTCCTCTCCTGGCACCCTCGGGGGTGACCCGCTGGTGGCCGCAGCCCGCTGGCTCAGCCGGGGGGTGCCGGACGCCCGAGTCCATGCGGCTTTCTCTTCTCTCCATGCCCTTGCTCAGATGATGGTGGTGACTCCCAGCGTGATCTCGCTGCAGGCTTGGACTCCAAGGAATACTGCCTGTCGGACCGGGACATTGTGGAGGTGGTGAGGACAGAATACGTGTACACGCGCCCGCCCCCGTGGTCGGACACGCTGCCCACCATCCACGTGGTCACCCCCACCTACAGCCGGCCGGTGCAGAAGGCCGAGCTGACCCGCCTGGCCAACACCCTGCTGCACGTGCCCAACCTGCACTGGATCCTGGTGGAGGACTCGCAGCGCCGCACGCCACTCATCACCCGCCTGCTGCGCGACACCGGCCTCAACTACACCCACCTCAACGTGGAGACGCCGCGCAACTACAAACTGCGCGGGGACATGAGGGACCCCCGCATCCCCCGCGGCACCATGCAGAGGAACCTGGCCCTCCGGTGGCTGAGAGAGACCTTTAACAAAAACAGCACCCAGCCCGGGATTGTTTACTTCGCGGATGATGATAACACCTACAGCCTGGAGCTCTTCGAGGAGGTAAGAGCGCGGCTGGGGTCACCTGGCTCAGGTAAGAGCCTGAACGCGGCTGATCAGGCTCGGGATGGGGTGAGAGATGCTGTGAGTGAGCTGAGGAGATGTTGTGCATGTCCTGTCCTGAGCTCTGGGTTAGTCTTGGCTGTACAGTCACTGCAGCTGTGCTCAGGTTTTCTCCAGGGCTCCCTTACCCTGTGTGTTTCTCAGAGTCAAAGCATCCCGTGGGAAGCAGTGGGAACCCCGGTTTATCTGTGGTGTGTGATCAGGAGGCAGCTTCCATGGAAAGGGAGCTAATGAGGAGCTGCCTTCTCCTGTGGGAAGCCCTGTTGGGGCTGGAACATCCCCTGTTGTCCCACCTGCAAAGAAACCTCGCTCATGGAACGTCCCCTGCTCTCTGATCTGCAAAGAAACCTCGCCCATCCTCCTTCCACGCCTCATCCTGGAGATTTCCAGCTAATCTGATGTTATCCTGTCTCTTCCTTCTCTGTTAATTCCTGTCTGTTTTCATTTGAGGAGTCCCTGGGGCTCCATTTCCTTCCCTGCCGTTTGGGTTTGTTTGCTCCCATCCCACGATTAAATTCTGTGGCTGTCGGACAGACCACGGCTGAGGCAGCAGTGCCCTGCCAGAGCCACCCCTGAGCTGTGTCAGCACAGCCACAGCGTTTCCAGGACATCTTGTTCAGAGCTGTTCTCTGTGCTCGTCTCTGCCCTGCTGCACACACCAGGAGCAGCAGTTTGTCAGAGATTTTGCTTCCTCTCCTGGAAAAGTGGAGCCCTCCGTGCACTGCCTGGGCCAGGGATGTCTCTGTGCCAGGAGATGTGTGCAGCTTTTCCCCCCTGGAGCAATTCCTCTTGCAGCATCTTCCAGGTTGCTGTGAGCAGGCAGAAGGGCTGAGATCTCCCCTGAAAGTTTGCAACTCCAGGGGCTGAATTTCAGCATGTCCTGACAATCCCGTTGGGCTTGAGCAGGGGAAGGTTTCCAGAGGTTTTCCCACCTTTCCTCTTTGTTCCAGTCCAAATGAGGCTCTGAATCAACTCCTGTCTGCAGGTTTGAATGGTCTCACCATGCCAAGTACCTCACCTGGCTTCCAGCTCAGAAATTACGTGTTCCCTTCCTCTCCTGACACCAAACTCTTGCAGCAAGGGACCAGAAAGGAGGATTGCTTCCTCCCCCCCAGCTGCCAGTTTTCATACCAGGGATCTCCTATTTATTTCCTCATCCATGCCTCTTTCCCTTCCCTGATGGCTCTCACTTTAGCTTGCACAGCCACAGGGATACACACGCTTTGAAAGCTGAAAGCAAATTCAGACTGAATTTCTTTCTTTCCCCATCCCCTTTGAGGCTGGCTCTGGCAGCATCTTGAGACAGACTCCTCACATGAATAAAGCAGAAAGGGTTCCTTCATTCACTCGTGTGCTGTGCTGGTGGAGGCTTCTCCTCTCTGATATGTCTCTGCAGTTAAGGTCACTGAGCCAGGGAAATGTGCTGTGAAATGCAGGAGACACACATTATTGTTCCCTGTGGACAGGGGCTGCCATTAGCAGCTGTATAATGCAGAAGGGCAAGTGCCAGAGCTCTTCTGCTCTCGTTTGCAGTAATTAGCAGTGATGAGATTAGCTCTGGGAGATCCCTGATCTAAGAGAGCGAGCTGAGAGCGGAACGGGCGGCTGAGCCTGCCAGGGAGCAGGGCAGGGTGCTGGGGGTGAGCGGGCAGAGTGGCGTTCAAAGCATCTGCCTTGGCAAGTGCAGGCAGCCCCTGGTGGCCCCACTCTATTCCTGGTGCCCGCGGGGAGCAGAGGCAGCCGGCGTCGTTCCACAGGGCAGGAACAGCGAGACAGGAATGTCCTGCCTGCTGGGAACGTCTGGAGAGGCTGTGCTTCCCAGCTGTCCCCGAGGCTGGGAGCCGCGGTGCCTCACTCCGGAGATGCCCTCAGCCTTACAAAGGCTGAGATTGCAGCTTAAATACCTTAGCAGAGACCACCTTTCTTCCTGGATGTGCCATTCCTGGATTTCCAGGTGGCCTTGGACAAGGTGCTCTGCTCCTGTGTCTCGATTTGCCCATGTGGAGCCCGACAGCCAGACAAAGACCCCACTCACAAACCCCAGAGGTGTTTCCTTATCGGCAGCTTTGTTTTCAGCGCTGAGTCCCGCTCAGTTCCGTGGCCATCATTGCTGTTAGCTGGCACTTTCCACAGCGCTTCCCTTCCCCAGCTCTGGGATGGGATGGGATGGGATGGGATGGGATGTATGAAAGCAGCTA